>PVIW01006049.1:0-94246 GCA_004026585.1 Noctilio leporinus | reverse complement strand
GGGGGGGAGGGGGACAGAGGAGAGCAAAAAGGGGATGGATGTAATACAACAACAATAAAGTTTTTAAAAATCCTAGCTAATGCAACAAGAAAATGAAATAAAAGGAATACAGATTGGGAAAGATGAAATAAAATTATCTTTGTTTGCATATGACATGATTATGTATGTTGAAGATATCAAGGACAACAACAAAAAAACTTCTGAAACTATAATATTATATCAAAAGATTATATCAAGATTTCAGGATTCAGGTTTAATATACAAAAGTCAATTACTCTCACCCTGACCTGTATGGCTCAAGTTGGTTGGGTGTCATCTCAAAAAGCAAAAGGTCACTGGTTCAATTCCTGGTCAGGGCACATGCCTGGGTTGTAGGTTTGGTCCCCAGTTGCAGCATGTGCAAAAGGAAGGTGATCAATGTTTCTCTTTCATATCAATGTTTCTCTCTCCCTTCCCCCTCTCTAAAATTAAACAAATAAAAGTTGTTTTTAAAACATGTTAATTATTCTCCTATACACCATCAACAAATCAGAATTTGAAATAAAAAATGCAATACCGTTTACATTAGCACCAACAAATAAAATACTTAGGTATAAACCTAACAAAAAATATACAAGGTCTAATGAGGAAAACTACAAAACTTCCATAAAATAGACCAAAGAAGATCTAAATAAATGGAAAGATAGTCCATGTACATGAATAGGAATACTCGATATTGTCAACATGTCAGTTTTTTCCCACTTCATCTATAAATTCAACACAATAACAATTAAAATGCAAGCAAGTTACTTGTAGATATCAACAAATGATTCCAAAATTTATATGGAAAAGCAAAAGATCCAGAAGTCAGCACTGTACTGAATAAGAACAAAGTCAGAGGACTGACAGTATTGACTTCAAGACTTACTATAATGCCACTGGAATCAAGACAGTATAATATTGGCAAAATAAGCAAGTAGATCAATGGAACAAAATAGAGAACAAAAAAAAAAAAAATGGACCCACATACATACAGTTAACTGCTCTTTGACAAACAAGCACAGGAAAATCAATGGAGAAAGGACAGTTTTTTTCCTCAATAAATGGTACTGGAATAACTGGACTTCCACAAACAAAAAGAAGAAGAAGAAGAAGAAGAAGAATCATCTAGACAAAGAACTTTCACATTTTAAAAAAACTAACTCAAACTGGATCATAAATCTACATGTAAAATGTGAAACTAAAATACTTCTAGAAAATCCAGATGACCTTGGGTTTGTCAATGAGTTTTGTGATACAATACCAAAACTTAACTAAGCTTGACTTTATTAAAATTAAAAACTTCTGCTTTGTGAAAGACACTGTTAAGAGAATAAAAAGCCAAGCCTCAGACAGGGAGAAAATATTTGCAAACCCTTATCTGATAAAAGACTTGTAGCCAAAACATACAAAGAACTCAAAAAACAATAAGAAGAAAAGAAAAAATCCAATTTAAAAGATGGGCAAAAGATCTGAACAGATACCTCCCTAGGGAGATATCCAGATGGCAAATACATATATGAGAAGATGTTCAACATCATATGTCATTAAAGAAGTGTAAGTTAAAACAATAAGAGACCCCTACACACCTATAGAAGGGCTAAAATAAAAAAAATCTGACCACACCAAATTCTGGTCAGGATGTGGAGCAACAAGAACTCTTGTTCATTGCTGGTGGCAATGTAAAATGGTACAGCCACTTTGGAAGACAGTGTGGAAGTTCTTATGAAGCTAAACATAGTCTATCACATAATCTAGCACCCATGCTCCTAGGTATCTATGCAAATGAGTTGCAAACTTTTGCCCACAGACACACAAAAAACCTGCACACAGATTTTTGAGTGGCTTCATTCATAACTGCCCAAAATTGGAAGCAATAAGAAGTCCCTCAAAAGGTGACTGGATAAACAAAATGTGCTATATCCATATAATAACATGTTATTTAATGATAAAAAGAAATGAACATCAAGCCATGAAAAGACATGGGGGAACCTTAAATACACATCGATAAGTGAAAGAAGCCAGTCTGAATAACTGTATGACCTTCTGGAAAAAAGAAGGCAAAATCACGGAGACAGGAAAAAGGTCAGTGGCTGTCAGGGGTGCTTATGGCTAGGGAAGTAGGGGAGAAAGGGTGATGAATACATGAGGCACAGGGAATTTTTAGGACGGTGACACTATTCTGTGTGATACTGTATTGGTGGATATATGACATCATGCATTTGTCAAAATCCATATAAGTGTCAACACAGAGTGAACCCTGATGTAATCTACACACATTGGTTAATAATAGCATATCAACAATATATCAATCACAATATAACAAATATACCACATTAAAGATAGTATTTTTTTTTTAAGATTTTACTATTTTTAGAGAGAGAAGAAAAGAGAGAGGCAGAGAGGAAGAGAGACATCAATGTATGCTTGCCTTTTTCACCTGCCTGCAGCTAAGGACCTGGCTGGAGACCTGGCTTGCAACCTGGTTACGTACCCTGGCTGGGGAATCGAACCAACGACCTTTGGGTTTGCAGGCCAGTGCCTTGTTCAATGTGCCACCAGCCAGGGCTAATTTTTTTTTAGGGAAATAAAT
Source organism: Noctilio leporinus (assembly GCA_004026585.1). NCBI lineage: Eukaryota > Metazoa > Chordata > Mammalia > Chiroptera > Noctilionidae > Noctilio > Noctilio leporinus. The sequence continues at coordinate 91,635 of PVIW01006049.1, read as the reverse complement.
AAAGGGAGGGGTGTGTATATGTATATGTGTGTTGGGGACTATGTATGGGAAGTCTGTACTATTATTCAATTTTTCTGTAAACCTACAACTGTTCTAAACTCTAGTAATTTAAAAGAAAAGCCCTACATGGACAGATTATTGTTACTCCTTTTTTATAGATTATCATCACCCTCATTTTAAGGAGGGACAGATATTATATGCACCCTTCTTGACAGAGAAGACATTAAAGCTTAAAGAAGTTGTGTGCATCATTCAAATTCACAGCTGGCAAGGGGCAGGGTCAAGCTTTGATCAGCGGGCAGGTGGCCAGAAAACCCTCAGGATGTTGTGCCCAAAACCTACCAGTACTTGGAACAGACCCACAGACATTTGAGTCCCTGCTCAGCTACCTCCCACCCACATCCCTGTATCATGGCCCTTCTAGTGGATCAGAGTAGGGACCTGCAGCCCCCACACTGTGCCTGCTGTGGGTGTAGTCACCACTGGGATCTCTCTGTTCACCGTTCTTCACCTTTCACGAGCAGGAAACCGGGAGGTGTCTGTGAAGCTTATATCTGTTGGGTTGATTCAGCACAAAGTGGTGAGTTGAGGTGAAAAACAGAAAGGTAGCTTAGGGTGGTGATTTGACCTTTGTCTCTGTTGCCATAGCACCAACTAGACTGGAAATACAAGATGTGGGTATAAGCCTGTATTGCCACCACCACTTCCTCCGGCACAAGAAGCCCATGATTGAATGGGACCTCCGATGGCATCAGGTCCAACCATCACCTTTCATCATGATCAGGACCAAAGGGGCCCCAGCTCATACAGGGGTGACATCTGCCATGGGAAGTGCCAAGATCACCTGTGGATAGGAATGAGGAGTGGAGCAGAAAGCAGTTGTCCTGAGTGCTGACTGTGAAGCTAATCTTGGACAAGTGAGAAATGCCTAGGACGACTGGCAAACACCACCAAGCTGCTGCCCTGGGCCCCTGCTATGGGCTGAATGTTTGTACCTTTGTACCCCTCAGAATTCATATGTTGAATCTCCAAGGAGATAATTAGGTCGTGAGAGTGGGGCCCTCATGAGTAGGATTAGTGCCTTTAGAAAAAGTGACACAAAGCCTTGGCTGGTGGCACAGTGGATAAGGCACCGGCCTGCAAACCCAAAGGTCACTAGTTTGATTCCCCAGCCAGGGCACATAACCAGGTTGCAAGCCAGGTCTCCAGGCAGCTGTGTAGCTGGAGGCAGGTGAAAGGCAACCATACATTGATGTCTCTCTCCCTCTCTGCCTCTCTCCTTTCCCCTCTCTATAAAAAATAATAAATAAAATCTTCTTAAAAAAAGAAAAAAGAAAAAGTGATAGAGAGAGATGATCTCTTTCTTCTCCATGTGAAGACACCACAAGAAGATGGCCCTCTGCACACCAGGAAGCAGTTATGCTGGCAGTCTGATCTTGGACTTCTCATTCTTTGGAACGGTGAGAAATAAATTTCTGTTGCTTAAGACACCTATCTAGTCTGTGGTATTTTTATTATAGCAACCTGAACTGACTAAGATGGGCCTTAAGGCTCTTGGCAAGAGTGTGAGAGCCATCAGGGGTGGGAGAAACATGTGTATCTGATACCTGGTGAGAGAAGCACAGCACAGCCTGGAAGTGGGAAGGACTATGACCACAGACCATTGGGCTAGTCTTGGGGGATTGGTACTTCTGGTGTAAGGTTTTTTTATTCTGAATACCTGGCCCTGAACTCCTTGCCTGATTGGTTTATAAAGGCCTTTCCACCACATTGTCTTATTTAAACTCTCAAAAGTCCTGGGAGGTAGGTGTATTTTTCCCCATTTGACCAGTAAGACAACCAAGGCTCAGAGAACTGAAATCACTTTGTGCTCACAGTCACATGGGAACTAATGACCAGAGCTCCTCCTCAGATCTTCTGACCCCACACCTCACCTCTTCTACTATAGTCACACTACCCAGAACATAGAATATGTACAGGAAACTTTGGCAGAGTGTCACCTAAAGGAATGTTGTCCTTCAGCCCCACTCCCCAAAGAGGCCCAGCAAAAGCTGTCTCTTTCCAACATCACCCTGATTGATGAGGGAGGGTGGCTCGTTCCACTGTCCTGAGTCACAGTGAACCTCAGCAGAACAGCCCGGGCAAACCTGGGGTGGAGCCACTAAGAATGACCCAAGGCTGGAAGAAAGGCTGTGTCTCCTCCACTGCCTGTATGCCCTATGGCCAGTGGCCTTCAAAGAAGAGAACTGGATAGGGTCAGAGCTGTGGCTTGAGTCCCAGATCGGCCAGTGGCTAGCTTCATAATAAGAATCAAGAGCCTTAAAATATTCATATCTTTGACCCAGTAATTCAATAGCTGAATTATGAATTAGATACTTAGATGAAACCTCAGCTCATAAATAACTTCCTAATAATTAAAATGTATGTCTATAAAGATTTTTAAATAACATAAAAACTTATATTCCAGTATTAAGTCTTAAATAGAATATGTAATTGTCTACTAAATATTATAAAAATAACTATGCAAAATAAAATGTGTAGAAAACAAGACCATGGAATTAGCACTGATGGGTATGGGCATAAAATAAATAGAAAATTACTTCTGTCTCCCCATTTGCATTTCTAACTTCTCTGCCTTATCATTTTAGAATAGAAAAATGTAAAATCAACTTTTTTTTTTTTTTAAAGATTTTATTTATTATTTTTAAAGAGAGGTGAAGGGAGGGAGGCAGAGAGGGAGAGAAACGTCAATATATGATTGCCTTTCACCTGCCTCCAGCTACGGACCTGGCTGGAGACCTGGCTTGCAGCCTGGTTATGTGCCCTGGCTGGGAACTGAACCAGTGACCTTTGGATACGCAGGCCAACACCTTTTCATTGAGCCACCAGCCAGGTCAACTTTATTTTTAAATGAAACAGAATGGGTCAGAAGATTTGATATCATAAAAACATCAATTCTCTTCAAATTGTATGGAAATTCAATGAAATCACAATAAAAGTCAGAGCAGGTCATTTTGTGTGTGTGAGTGTGCCTGTGTGTATGTGTAAGTGTATGTGAGACAGAAAGAGAGAAATGCAAAGCACCAAGAATAGCCAAGTCAAAAGTGAAGGACAAGCTAGAAGACTTGTATTACTTCCTATAGAGTGAATGTCTATGCCCCACCACCCCAAAAATTTTTATGTGGAAATGCCCAATGTGATGGTGTTAGGAGGCAGGACCTTTGGGAGATGGTTACAAAGTAAGAGTGGAACACTCATGAATGGGATTAGCGTCCTTATAAAAGAGATCCCAGAGAACTCCCTCAAGCCTTCCACCACATGAGGACACAGAGAGAAAAGACAGCCATCCATGAACCAAAAAGTGAACTCTCACCAGACATCAAGTTGGCCTGTGCCTTGATCTTGGACTTCCCAGCCTCCAGAAGTATGAGAAATAAATTTCTGTTTTATAAGCTACCCAGTCTATGGTATTTTTGTTAAAGTAGCCTGAAAAGACTAAGACACTAGCACACACCACAAACATTGTAAATTGACAGCAATTCAGACAAGGTAGTATTGGTGCTAGAAGTGACAGACCAATAGAACAAAGTCCCACAGCAGTCGCACTATGTCGGACCCACTCTGTGGCCCACAACAGGTGCTCAATAAGGCCTTTAGACTGGCCAAGTGAATGATGAATTCCATGGATACGTCCACAGTTATCATTGTGTCCTCTATCATGTGACCCTCATGAAGCCTCCCTCTATGCCAAACTACATCTTAAAAATCTTTTTTTTTTTTTTTTTTTTGGAGGGGGGGTGCTTCTCTTTTGACTATGGCTATTCCACTCCTCCAAAACTAGGCATTTCAGAACAAAATCTACTGGGCTTGTCAGGATCTTCATTACTCAGGGCCATTTTAATTACAAGTGACAGAAACACACATTTAAAAAAGTACTATTAACACACACATCCACAAGTCTGCTTTGGCTTCAGGCAAGTCTAGCTGCAGCACACCAAGCCATAGCATGACTTCAACCTCCCTCTCTGTCCCTCTGGGACCAGCCTAACCCTCAGGTGGACAGTCTCTCTCCTTGCAGAGGTATGGTGGACACAGCAGCTCTGGCTGTCTTCCTAGACTAGGTGTTTGTGAGCTCTTATAGCCTTTTGGCCTCTATTCAAGGCACATCCGCTAGTACCTTACTCTGTGCCAGTCTCTGAGCCCAAGGATCTCACAATGTGGGAGGAGATCCTCTAGCGTCATGTGCTGTGGGTACCCAGAAGAGCCACTTGATCAGTCTTGGAGGACTTTTTGGAGGAGGCGATCCCACAGGATTAGAAGGAGTTAGGCAGATAAAGGATTGAGGATTCCAGCTTGAGGCACTGAGTAGTCACAGTCAGACTAGTGTAATTGAGAGAGAGCAGTATGGCAACTACATGCAAAAAAGAGATACCTGAAGTCCACAGCACAATTAGGGGCAGGTAGTAGGATCCAGGTGGCCTGTGGATATCCCAGACTGAAACTCATTACAGAATGCCCTGGACTAGGAACTGGGGACTCCTCAGGCTGCACCTGGGGTCCAAGGCCCTAGAAGCAGACAAGACTAGGAAAAAAATGCATGCAGAGAGAAGCAACCAGCAGTGAGTGAGGCAGGAGGACACCAGCATCCCCTAGCAGCAGAGACAGTGACTCCAGGGGCAGCCCATAGTGTTTTCTGCTCAGGAGAAGCAAAAACCTAAGGGCCTGTTCCCCATGTATTCCCCCCAGTTCAGCAGACTGGACATGTGGTAGGTTCTCAACAAATGTTTGGGTTTTTAACAATCCTTTAAATTAAGAGACTAAGGAACAGCAGGAGAGGTGTGAAAAGTAAAGCCCAGGAGGTGAAGCTCCCCTGAGCTTCACACCAGCACAGGAGCAGCAGGTCACTCTCATTATCAAATCATTATCCTCACTTATACTCAAAGAAACTGAGTTACAGAAAGACAGTGGTGTGTCGGTCTCTGTCTTCTTGGTCCTGCCCCCAAACACGCAGACCACCAACCGGTTCTTCACTGGTATGGGAAAGTTCAGTATCTGGCATTGGGCCTGGTACAAGAAGCGCCTGTTGATTAAATGAATGTGAGAAACCAAGATAGAACCAGAGGGAGGCTGCCTTGGTCTGATGACAACAGTGCCACAGAATAAAAAGAGGGACCCCAGAAGGTAGCCAATCAGAGTGAGACATTTGGACCCTAGAGACCAATCAGAGCCAGGGATAGGAACCATCTAGTTCAGGGATCCTCACATTGGGGTATCCTTCATGTTCACCTGTAGAGCCTATTAAAACTCAGATTCCTGGATTCCACTCCAAACCTACTGAATCTAAATATCAAAGAACCTAGGAATCTGCACTTTTAACCAGACACCCAGGAGATGCTAAGGCAGATGGCCTGTGGGCCACACTTTGAAAGAGGCAGATGGCCTATGCCCTTATTTTATAGAGGAGAGGGGACCAAGGTCCAAATAAGGGAAACCCTAAGAATAAGATCATAGGCAAAGCCATACAGGGGCAGATTGATAACCTTGGTGCCCAGGCTCCAGGCCAGAGTCACTCCAGGGGCCTGCAGGTGCCCTAAGGGTGGAAGGCAGCAAAAGAAACAACAGAGGGGAAGAAAGAAGAGAAAGGACAGGGTAACAGCTCTCATCTAAGGCAAGGAAGCTTCAAGAAGTAGAGCTAATTGCCCAAGACTTCACAGCTGCTCTGTGTCAGGACATGAACCCAAATCTGTCTGGTGCTAGAGTTGACATCCTAACCAGCTGGGCACACGATCTCCCAGAGAAGCAAGAACAAGAAGGAAGAGGGGAGAAGCTGGCAGCTGCAGAGGGTCTTGCAGATGCCCCAGGAGAGGGAGCAGTTGCCTTCTGTGCCTGCCCAAATGGCCAGGCCAGCCTGGCTGATGTGGGCGGGGAGCGCCTGCCCGCCCTGGTGCCCTGTGGTTGCCATGCCGACCCCCAGGCTGTGTTTGCGGATGTTGTATTTGATTTCACACGTTTGGAACTCTAATTACGTCATTTCGTAACACAGGGTTGCCATGACAGCCAGCCCCAGTTCCCTGGGTGGCTCACACCTTGGGGGAGGGGGAGGGGCCTGCTGGCACCCCCACAAAACCTCAACTCAGAAGCCCCTTGAAGTGGGGAGGCCAGGAATGTGGGTTTGGGAAGCACCTTAGGAATCAGTTAACATCTATAGTTCATGATGGGGAAACTGAGGTCTGGGTGGTGAGCATGTATCTCCTGACCCAGCAGCCAGAGCACTCCCCACACCCCACACCTCTTTTGATGAAGTCTTTGCACACCTGGCTGCCCATGGGCTGAGGCCCTGACCGCTGGCACCCAGCAACCAGCCTGGCCATCTGCCCTGACCTGTGTCTCTGGGGCTTCAAAGCCTCTGGTCTATATGCTAGGTTTACAGACTCATGCCCACAGAGGTATAGGGACCAAGAACACCAGTTTTGGTGTTCAAATGTTGGTTTCTAACTAACCAACCATGAGCTCTAAGTGGGGTAACCTCACGGAACTTCCACAACTACATCTGAAAATTATCATAATTAACCCTTCAGGCTGCTAGGAGGATAAACTGCTTAGCACATACAGAGTGCCTATTGCCAAGTGGATACAATAGCTAGTGTTGAGGTTTCTTTATTTTTATTTTATTATTTTATCATTGCTTTGTCATTGTAGCTAAATTCTGGGCTTAGTTCTGCCATCAATCTCTCTGCTCTGTAACTTTGGGCAACTAACTTTCCCTCTCTGATCCTCTAAATTAGTAATTTGATGATTTTTTCCCCCTGATGTTCAATCTCTCCACCATTAAACTCTCCATTGCTTGGCCTTAAATTCCAATTATTTAGCCTCTTACCTGCCGGCTTCTATCTCTTGGTTAAGTCAAATAGAAAAGCTTGGTTTAAAACCTCAGAAGTCCCAACTCCCCCTCTCACTAGCTGTAAGAGAACAAATCAGTTCATGGCAGGAGGCTCTGTCTTTCTTACCTGGAAACTAGGACTCGTGACCCTCCCCCACCTCCAGGCCACAGGTTCCGTGAGAAGATGGAAAGCCTCTCAAAAGGGTGTGGGATTTTCTCATCATCAAGGCACTGTCACGGCCATCCCTGCAAAGGCTCTTTCTCTCCTAAAATCTGAGACAGACAACTATATAAATTTCCATTTTTTAGATGAGGAAATGAAAGGTAACAGGAATTGACTGAAAATCTTAAAAATAGGCAGATCTCAAAATATATGTAGTGCTACTACAGATAAAGGTCATGCCCTTGGAGCAGCTGGCACAGCCTAGGGTTTCCTAGGACAACCAGGGAGACTTGCCTACTACCCCAATGCCATCCAACTCTCCACCCACCTCAACAGCCCTGGATATTTCCCCAGACCCGGAGCCAGGACCAACATGAGCTGTTTCCTCTCAATGCCACCTCCAGCCTGCGTGCACTTGAGCTCACTGTATACATTAGACACTGCCACATGTAAGGGTGACATGCTCTGGGTATGTGCCCATTCAGCCCCATCCAACCCACCAAGTCTTCCTGGAGCCCAGCCTTTGACCAGAAGCAGAGCACAAGCTTAGGAGTCTGCCTGACCTGGGTTCAAACCCTCACTTCCCTAATGCCACGCTGTGTGAGGCCAGCCCATTAACCTTCTTAGCATCCGTCTCCTCATCTAAAGAGTAAGAATAACACACGTTTCAGAGTTATCAGGGGGGTAAAAGCACATGACAGGTATGAGGAAGACTGGCACAAAGTTGTCCATGAAATGTCCACTCCTGTCTTTCTTTAAGGCAGCTAGCTAGCCCTGTATTGGAGGCTGGGGAACAAGAGAATGGAGGCCACAGTCCCTGCAACCAAGGAACTTTCTTTACCAGCTCACCAAAGAGGAAAAACTAACCCTCATGAGAGAATTGAAGACAAGACAGAGTCCAATCAAATGCTGAAATGGTGTGCCAAACAAGTTGCAAGAGTTGGTGAACTCAGAGAAGGTGGATGTCACTATGGGCCGGAGAAGTCAGGAAGGACTCCCTGGAGGAAGAATAGGGAAGTTAACAGATTGCCTATAGGCTGAAGTGCATGCAGATGATCACAGAGCAGCATGATCTGCATAGTAATAGAGGTAGATGACAAGGGGTGACAGGGAGGCCAGAAGGGACTGGTCATCAGGGCATCACAGAGGAGGAGACTTTCCAGTAGTGTTTTGCAGAATGAGTGGGCTGGGCGAAGAAGAGAAGATGGAGGTGTCATTATGAGCATACAGGTAGAGGGGACAGCACCTGCAAAGGCACAGGGGCATGAAACATCCAAAGGCACTTGAAAAATTAGTAGACCAACCAGAGAGAGGTGTTGGTTGGAAAGATAGACGGGGCAGATCAGGGAGAACCTTGAAGGCTAGGCTTAGAATTAGTCAGACAGGCAATTGGGAGCCCTGAAGTGTTCTATGGGAGGATCTGACATGATCAAGCTTGAGGCTGATGAAAAACACCCTGTTTAAGGGAGGGTGGGGCTGTGGACACAGAGGAATATTGAAGGCAGGCACCAGAGCAAAGGTTCGCAGTGATCCCACTGAGAATCAAAAGCTACGAAGGGCACAAAGAGTAGATTTGAGGCCATTTGGGGAGTAAAACTGATAGCTCATTCCTAAATTGTGGTAGAATACATATAGCATAAGACTTTAACCATTTTAATTGTACAGGTTTGTGGCATTAAGTATACTTTTATTGTTGTGCAACTATCACCACTGTCCATCTCCGGAAATTTTTTGTCTTCCGCAACTATAACTCTGTGCCTGTTAAATGCTAACTCCCCATTCCCCGTCCCTACCCTGGCATCCACTGTTCTGTTTTCTGTCTCTATGGTTTTGATTATTTTAGCTACAGCAAGTCTTTGGATAACATACTTCCATTCAAAGTCACTTTATTATAAGGTTGATAAGAAAAAAAAAAACCCTGATACCTGGATGGGGCCACTGTCAGCATGGATTTTCCCTGAAGACTCTGGTTTCCTCCCTCATCCCAAAGATATGCCTGCTGTCTGAACTGATATGTCTAAATTGTCCCAGTCTGAGTGAGTGTGGTGTACGATGTGCCCTGTCCAGGATGGGGTCCCACCTTGTGCCCTGGGCTACAGGGAGGGGCTCCAGCCATCCAAAACCCTGAACTGGAATAAATTAGAAAACAAGGATCTTGTTTTTATTAATCTTTCTTTAACATATTCTCACATTTATTTTAATATCTAATATTAGAAGTGTTTTGGGTCCTTTTTTTTTTTTTTTTTTTTTTTTTTTTAAATTTTGGTAATGTTTCTATGACCAGAAATGTGCTGTAAGAACTTAACTCTTGTTTATATCAATTAGCCTATGGTAAAATTGGTCTCATTATACTCGTTTTGTTTAAAGTTGCAGTTTCTAAGAACCTATGGATGACATTGAGAACTTACACTACCTCATTAAAGTGGAATCTTCCAGTTCCACTTGTCCTTTTGTGACTGGCTTATTTCACTTAGCATAATGCCTTCAAGCTTTATCCATATTATAGCATGTTTCAGAATTTCCTTTTTTTAATTTTATTGTTGTTGTATTACATCCATCCCCTTTTTGCTCCCCTCTGTCCCCCTCCCCACCCACCCATTCCCCCCAAAGTCAATCCCACCTGTTGTCCATGTCCATGGTTCCTTTATACTAGGTTCCTGTCTAAGCTGCTCCCCTTCCTTGCCTCTTCCTCCCCCCTCCCCCCAACCCTTTTCCCCTTGACCACTGAAGGCCTATTCACTGTATTCATATATTTGGTTCTGTTTTGCTTGTTGTTAGTTTTGTTCATTATTGTCCCCTAATGGGTGAGATCATATGATATTTGTCCTTCACTGACTGGCTTATTTCACTAAGCATAATACTCTCCAGTTCCATCCATGTTGTTGCAAAGGGTACAAGTTCCTTTCTTTCTTCTGTGTAGTATTCCATTGTGTAAATGTACCAAAGTTTTTTGATCCAATCATCCACTGATGGGCACTTAGGCTGTTTCCAGCACTTGGCTATTGTAAATAGTGCTGCTATGAACATAGGGGTACATAGGTTCTTATGAATTGGTGTTTCAGGGTTCTTTGGGTATAGTCCAAGTAGTGGAATCACTGGATCAAAAGGCAGTTCCATTTTTAGTTTTTTAAGGAAACCCCATACTGTTTTCCACAGTGGCTGTACCAACCTACATTCCCACCAACAGTGCACGAGGGTTCCCTTTGCCCCTCATCCTCGCCAACACTTGTTGTTTGTTGATTTGTTGATGATTGCCATTCTGATAGGTGTGAGGTGGTATCTTATTGTGGTTTTAATTTGCATCTCTCTGATGACTAGTGATGTTGATCATTCTTTCATAGGCCTCTGGGCCCTTTGTATATCTTCCTCAGTGAGTTGTCTGTTCAGGTCCTTTGCCCATTTTTTAATTGAGCTGTCTGTCTCCCTGGTGTTGAGTCGCATATATCTTTATATATTTTGGAGATCAGACCCTTGTCTGAGGTATCATTGGCAATTATGTTTTCCCATGCAGTTGGTTCCCTTTGAATTTTGCTGATATTTTCTTTAGCTGAACAGAAACTTTTCAATTTGATATAGTCCCATTTGTTGATTCATTCTTTTATTTCCTGTGCCCTTGATGAAGTATCAGTAAACATATTTCTGCGTAGGATATCCAAAAGTTTACTGCCTATATTTTTCTCCAGGACCTTTATGGTGGCACTGCTTATGTTTAAATCCTTTATCCATCTTGAGTTTATTTTGGTGTATGGTGTAAGTTGGTGGTCTAGTTTTATCTTTTTGCATGTTGCTGCCCAGTTCTCCCAACACCATTTGTTGAAAAGACTGTTTTTACTCCATAGAATTTCCTTCTTAAGGCTGAATAAGCCCTGGCTGGTAGCACAGTGGATAAGGTGCCGGCCTGCGAACCCAAAGATCACAGGTTCAATTCCCCAGCCAGGGCACATAACCAGGTTGCAAGCCAGGACTCCAGCCAGCTCTGTAGCTGGAGGCAGGTGAAAGGCAACCATATATGGCTGTCTCTCTCCCTCTCTGCCTCTCTCCCTTCCCCTCTTTCTAAAAATAATGAAATAAAATCTTAAAAAAAAAAAAAAAAAAAAGGCTGAATAATATTCCATTGTGTGGATATACCACATTTTGCTTATCCATTCATCTGTCAATAGACATCTGGGTAGCTTCCCACCTTTTGGCAATTATGAATCATGCTGCTATAAACATAGGTGTACAAATATCTCATTGAGACTCTGCTTTCAATTCTTTGGAGTATATACTTTGAAGTGGAATTACTAGATCATATGGTAATTCTGTGCTTAACTTTCTGAGGAATCACCATACTGTCTTCCACAGTGGCACTATTTCACATTCCCACTCAGCAATGTACAAGGGTTCCAATTTCTCCACATCCTTGTCAACACTTGTTATTTCTGGGTTTGGATAACAGCTATCATCTTAATGGGCATGAAGTAGTAAGTTGCTAGTTCTTGATGAATGATTGCATATGAGGAATTGAGGAGATTAAGAGGGGGAAGACAAAAAGGAGGATGACGTCAAGGTTTACAACTTGGCCAACTAAGTAGATGAAGATTTACCACCTGAGCAGGGAGGGGAACTCACACAAGGAGAAACTTGCAGGCCATTGAACTGGAGGGTTTTGTGGGATATCTTAGTTAAATGTTGGAGCCTGTAGGTCTAGGAGAGTGTGTGCTGCAGATTGGAAGTCACCAGCATGTGAAGACAAGTCATGAGCAAGAACAAAATTACTTAGGAAGTCTAGGATAGAGAAAAAAGGGGAGGCCCAGGTCAGAAACCTTGAGAGTTCTTATATTTTGGGAGCAGGACAGTGAGCACCCCAAATGAAGACAGAGAAGGAGCAGCCTGAGAGACAGAAGGAAAGCCAGAAAACCATTCCGAACTTGACAATCTAGGACTAGATTTTGCTGTGAGCAACGAAAAACCCAAATCAATGGCTTAATCAAAATACAGTTTCTGTTTTCTCCTATATAAAAATATGGAGGCAGTTCGCCCATCATCATGAGAGTCATGTTCTTCCTTCTCTTGCTCAACTAGTCTTAGCCCTAATTTACACATTCAAGGTCACTTCGTGGTCATAAGTTTGCGACTGATGCTCTAGCCATCAAAATCATGTTCCAAGAGCAAGAAAAAGGAAGAAGCAAAAATAATTTGCCATCTTGCTGAGACTTCCGATACTCCAACACAGAGCTTTCCTGGAAGCTCTTTCCCACCCCTCCCCATAGCTTTCTCTTACACCTCACTGGCCACCCAGGTTCGAGAGAAATTGGAAAATATGTCCCTTTAGCAGAGCATGCTGCTTTCCTAAAGATCTTCATTTTGTTCATAACAAATCAGGAGAGAATGTTTATAGGGGAGGTCACTGGAAGGTTCCATCACAGAAGGAAGAACCTTTCAGGAGGAAAAAAAAAAATGGTAGGAGGCATTAGTTAAAGTGTAAAGGGTTAACCACTGTATTTAGCAGTATGTCATTGGTACCCTTCTGCAGGATGATGGGGGTGGGGGTGTAGGAGATGGAAGTAAAGGGGGAAATGAAGACATGTTAGGTGCCCACATCTGGGAAGTCCCCAGGCTTGGTACCTAGAGAGAAGATACTAGTTCCAGGGAAGTTTGGAATCCTTTATTTTGAGATGTGAAGACAGACATAATGACATAATAGGCTGTGAGGGTTGAGCCAGAGAAGGGGCTGGGAGAGAACGGGGATTATTGAAGGTGCAAGGTCCCAGGGAAGATGCCAGAGAACAGGGTCCAGAAGAGAATAGAGGAAGCAGCTGTTCTCCAGGCAGTAAGTTTCAATCTGAGGACCAGAAGGCAGAAGGTGAAAATGATGTGATGAGAGTAGATAGTTGGGGGTAAGAAACCAAGGGTGTTCCCATCGACACCTGAGGGTCTTGAGGACATAATAGGCAAAGTCCTCTCATCTGTGTGAGGAGTTGGAAGCAGCTAGGGGTCCTGAGAAGGGTGATAAAGGCCAGACTAGGTGATGATGGCCTGGAGAAAGGACTGCCCACAATAAGAAAAAGCTTCGAAGGGAGGCGCTGAGGACCTAGCTGAGACCAAAAACTGTGGATCTGCAGTGACTGTGACCTTCTGGGCAATGATTTTCTTTAGCAATGCCCAGTAAACAAGTTGAGGAAAGAAGGTAGGGTGATTGGGACAAGGGGCTTTGAGGGCAAATAGAGCCCTGGAAGAGGGAAAGGGAGTGCTCAAGAGAGCTGCACCAGGGGCTTAGAGAAGTGTGAAGGGTCCAGGAGGCAGGGAGTGGTCACTGTCAGAGAAGAGGGCTCAGAATTAGGATTTCAGAGGGGCAGTCTTAGGAGAGGACAAGGTAACTGTGGCAGGAGGAAGGGAGTGGAGTTGCTAGAGATGAGACATTCTAGGATCTGAGTGATTAGGAGGCTAGACATGTCGTCGTCCTCCACAGGTCACAAAAGTCACCCTGGCTGATAGTGGGAGCAGGTGGAGGAAAGCATGTGAGCCAAGTCTTCTGGAATGTGGAGAGTGGCAAGGAGGTCAGAGGAGAGCAACAAGGAGGACCCCAGGATGGTGAAGCATGGCAGTGTTGGGAAGGAGTGTCCCCAGAGAATGAGGAAGGTTGGGAGCTAATGTCAAAAAAAAGGAAGTGGCATAGCACCTGTGAGTTATAAAAACATCTAGAACTTGGACATGTGACCAAAGGCCTGTGCAAGGACAGTATCAGTACTGAGGGAAAGAAAGGCCAGGAAGCGAGAGGACAGAGAAAATTGGCTTTTTAAAGCAGGCTTGGTCATTACACTTTACAGATGAGAAAGCAGAGGCCCAGGAAGAAGAGGCTCACCCAGAGTCCCACAGAGTGGCTGAACTTGAACTGATTCCAGGCCTTTGCTCCAGGCACTTGTCCCTTCCCCTCTCTAGGTCTCAGTTTCAGCCAGTGTGATGGCTTGACCTTAGCTGGGACCCATGTAGATGTGGGGACTACACTGAAGTTCCTGGGGCAAGAGATTCCCCTCCTCAGGCCCTGCCCCTTTCTTTAACTGAGTCACCTCCAAAATGAGTGGCTTTGAAAGTTCCCCTAACTCTGTGTTAAGACCTCAGAGGGGCTGAGTCACAGGAAAGGCGAGGCCTGGGAGGATGCAGGTGAAAGCAAGTTGCCTCCAAGACCATTACACAGGTGCCCTCTTTCACAAGAGGCTGCCTCTCATCCACCCTTGGTAACCAGGATGTGTTGATCTGGCCACAACAAACCGTGGGGAGTGAACTTTCCCCAACACCAAACTCATTCACTACCTACTTCCCATCTCCATCCCACTCCGGTGAGTTCACTATGCACTGCTGCTCCTTCTCCCTCTCCTGCTCTAAAGTCGTCCATGGCTCCCCATTGCTTGTTGAAAAAACAATCAAGTTCTTACCTACCATGCCAGACCATTTGTGACTCAAACCCATTGCCCTCTGTGGCAACTCCATCCACAAACCCTCCACTCCAATCTCATGTTTCTCCGCTCAAGGCCTGAGTCTTGCCATTCCTCACCCCACCTCACCTCACCCCCATCCACAGGAAATGCCCTTTCCTCTCTTCCAGTCCACACTGTACAAATATAAAACCTTTCCCCCAGTGTCTCCATGTCCGCTAGGTTCACTGTGGCCTTCATTTCAAAATAAAATCATTCAAAACCCCAAGACCCATGCTGTGGGAAGTCTAATGCTCTTCTTGATATCTCTGAGACCTCCTACAAAGGCTTCCAGTTCCAACCTCTTTCGCCCCTAGTTCTGTGCTTGGCCTGAGTCACATCTCCATTACATCCTGCCATCCCCCCTCTGCCCTGACTGCTTCATCCCCAAAGGCCCAAGACACAAGGCTGTATGTGCAATAGACTCCACTGAAGTTTTGGGGAATGGAGAAATATTTCTGGACCTATCCAGCAGTAACATCAAAGGGCACATTTCACTTACTGCTCAGAACATTCCAGGGCCCTCTGTGCCAGCTGTACCTGGATCTGCCTGCCCTGTGTTCCCAAGTCCTGAGGACCCTCAGTCATCTCCTCTTTGCTGGAAGTGCTGAGCTTCCCAAAGCCTCTCTCTGGCAGAGAAATAATTCCCAAATTCCTATTCTTCATTACACAGAGCCATGCCCTTCACTCTGTGGTGACCTTCTCCTGATCCCACCTAAAGAAAGCCTAGCAATTTAGTGCCAATCCTGAGGCAGAACCTAGCTCTCTGCCTCCAGGTCTGGGCTTTCCCACTCCCCACATCCCCTGCTGTTCCACACCCAGTGCAAAGAAGGGAGGTAGTGGGGAGGGAACTGACAGCAACTGAGCACCTGCTATGTGCCATACATGGTGCTAAACCCTTTCTGTGATCTGTCATTTAATCCTCATGTCTACTCTTGAAATAGAAACTGCTATTATCCCCATTTTACAGATGAGAAAACTGACACCCAAGGAGGAAGCCCACAGTCAGTTGCCCAAGGTCCATCAGCTCAGAC
This sequence comes from Noctilio leporinus, assembly GCA_004026585.1. Lineage (NCBI taxonomy): Eukaryota > Metazoa > Chordata > Mammalia > Chiroptera > Noctilionidae > Noctilio > Noctilio leporinus. Next base: position 76,104 of record PVIW01006049.1, on the reverse strand, counting down.
TGGAAATACAACCAAGGCAGCTCTTTAAGGAATTTACCCAGCTTGGACTGAAGCAGGGTTCTTATTTTCTGTAACAATAAAAGCAAACTGGTGGACTCTTTGCTTATGCCAGGCACCAGTACAAGCATTTTACACAATTCACCTTTGTCTAATGTTCACAATAATCCCAGGAAGCACGTAGAATTATTCCAATTTTACAGGCAGGAAAACCAAGGCTCAGAGAGGTGGGGTGATCTGCCCAAGCCCTCACAGCTAATTAGTGACAGAAGTAGATTCAAACCTAGATCTATTCATCTCCAAGCCAATGCTTTTTCTACTCCCCTTCCCCGAAGGTCCCCTCACCCCTTTCTGCTGGGGCAGGATAGGTATGGGCACCAAGGCCTGTGGCTGCCTCTCTCCTCTACCTCCTACCAACAGCCTCCCCTGACCCACCCCCTGTCAATGCACCACACACTCATGGCTTCACTTTGGCACCTGGAATGTGGTTCTGGTCATGGTAGCAGCCTGAAAAGGACAGTCCCTCCTTCTCTTCATCCCTGCTCCCAGGTCTCAACAAAAAGGATTACGTTTAGTGTTGGGAGGCGCGTCTTGGCAAAGTCCTGGCGGCCAGGCCCAGGATGCTCCTCACTGGCAGTTCACTTGGAACTGACCACTGTGGTCCCATCCAGGACCAAGATGGAGCATTGTCCTCCTTCAGGTAGCTGCATCACAGCCTTCCCCTGCCCACCGGAGCCCTGGGGCTACAACTGAAGAGGCATTGGGCTCCTCTATACCAGGAGTTAGGGGTGGGCATTAGTAGATTTGAGAGGTGTTTTCCCTAGAGCTCCTTGAATGCCAGCAACAGAATCCAATTTGGCTCCCTCATACTCAAGGGGCATTTACTGGGAGGCTGCAGAGAACTTGCAGAGAGAGAGAAGCTGGAGAGCCAAGACCAGATTCAAGTCCAGGAGGAGGAGGACTTGGGTCTGTCCTGCAGCCCCAGCAACATCTCCGTATGTCCCATTGGCTCTGACTGAACCAATCCCTATGGCTGAAGGAAAACAATGACCAGGCTGGCTTAGGCAGGTCACATGGGTCACCCCTAACAGGAAAGAACCTCACACAAAACAGTAGACTAAGAGTGGGCAGGGAGGATCCCCAGAGATCCTGGGTAATAGACAGTCAGATCCCAACCAACTGCCTCTCCAATGGGCCTCAGACAGTGTTTCTTCCAGGCATGTAGACTGGCATGGTACTGTGCCCCTTGCATAATCCAAGAGTCCACGCAAACATGTGGAGGTGTGACACATGAGACTGCTGAGTGGCTCAGGTCTGCAGATGAGGAAGAGCAAGGGAAGAGTCCAGAGGGCTGGCCCAGGCAGGGCCTGGCTGAAAAGAGCCTAGACTACCAAGTGGTAAAGCTAGCCTATTGTTAAAGACTGAGCACGCACCTCCCCACTCCCAGGTTCCAGCCATCTAGTTCTCAGCCCCCTTAGCAAGATGGGATCCTCCTGAGAAATGTTCCTGCATAGGCTCCAGGAGCTCTTCCAGGGAACTCCCCAGCACCCAAGTTCAGACCCTGCACTTGGTGTTGCCTTCATCTAACGCAGCAGGACTGACAAGCAAAGAGAGCCAAGCAACTGAGACACAGGTCCATAGGCCACCTAACCAGCCTGTCTGCAGAGGGTCAGGAAGGGGAGTTTTTCTCAGAGATGAAAAGACAACAGATTGACTTTTAAAGTACTTTTATAAAACCAAAAATGACCTGGAAAACAGTAATCATTGCTTTTTTTTAAAGCTAAATAAAAACATTTAACTTTGCTCTTTTGCATTTTTAACTCAATTAAAATGATTCTTGGCCTGGTGGCCACAGATTCATTATATGATTTGATTGGTGTGTTAACAATTGCCTGCCCCAAATCTCTGCAATGTAACTATGAATGTCCATATGTCTCAGTATACTCGTCATTTCTTGATCAGCTCTGTTCGAGAGGCCTGTGACCTGGAAATGTGTTACTAAGACGTACACAGACTGCCTGTTAGGGCAGGGCAATTAGACCTTGGGATGCATGGTGAGTGGGATTTTGGTGGATTTTGACGAGGGACCTTAGGACATACCTAGAGAAGATAAATGGCCAGGAAACAACCTGGATTCAAATCACAGCTCCATTTATAAGCCATGAAACTTTGGCCAACTCACTTCACCTCTCTGAGCCTCAACTTCCTCATCTGTAAAATGGAGATAACCGCACTGACCCCTCAAAATCATGAAAATTAAGAAATCAGAAGTAAAGGCACCTAGCATGGTGCCACACACATAGGAGGCACACAGAAATGCCCCTTTCCTCTTCCTACTCAATCCCACCAGTTGATTGAATTCTTGCTATTGATTTAGCCAGAATGACCCCAAACCCATCCTTGAAGCCTGAAGGAAGAGAGCATTCCCTTATAAGGTGACTACAAAAGCAACGCTCACTGGGTGGGTCTCACCAACCTCAGACAGAGACACTTCCCAGGGGCCAGCCTGGAGCCCACGACATAAGACATGATGGTGGCTGCCAGGTGATGCTCTGCCCTGAGTCATGACAATAAACAAAGTTTGTAGCATCCCCCAGTGACAGCTCCAGTACCAGGCGAGCCCATTTATCTGCCGCATCTTGGCCCAGCCAGCACCATTTTGACAAAGATCCAAGTCTGAACCTGCTAGGCCTTATAGAAAGCAGAGCCGCTGGGCTCTACTCCCTGGGCAGGGCCACACGGGGTTTCAGAGGTGCTAGAGGCCATGAGAAATGGCAAAGTGTTCCATTCTTCCACTCATTCAATGCGTGTCTGATGCAGCTCACCCACCCTCCACCCGCTCTTTCCTTACCATCAAGATCAGGACCCTGCCCCAGGCCTTCTTCTCCTCTTACTCACCTGCCAGAGGTCACAAACTGCTGGGCTGTGAGCCAGATCCAGGCTGCAGATGGGTGCTATAAGGAAAAGCATGGGCTCCGGAGCCAGATGACTTGACTATGCATCTTGGTCTGGCATTCTAGCTGTAGGTGTTACATCACCCCTGTCTTATCTGCAAAACAGATATAAATACTCCATAAATATCTTCTGTGAGGATAAGGACCTTAAGTACTCCCCAATTTTGCCTTTTTTTAAAAGATGAGCCAGCATTTTAAAATAAAAAGGTTTCGTAGAAAAATTCAGATTTCTGGCTTTCCTTGAAAACTCAAAAGATTTGGGAAGACACATTCCCTCAAGGCACCAAGTGGCATTTATTTTGGACAGTGGTTCTGGTGGTTCTCAGCCTCGGCTGTACCTTAGAATCGACTTAGAATCACCTGAGCAGTTATTAAACTATTTTTGCTGCCTGGGCCCCATACTGGACCAATTAAGTCTGATTCTTCAGGGGTGGGGTCCTGGAATCCTATGTTGTAAAAACTGTCCCTGGTGATTCCAGTGGGCAGCTGCTTTAGACTGTGGATGTTCCAGTTGGCCCTAGTGACATTAGCTCTTTATCATCTCAAGATGGTTTATTTGAATTAGAGAATAATTATTGGATCTCTGCCATTTTAAAAGTGGGAGGTAGAAGCCAGACCCAGAAGGCCGCAGGATCTTTCACACCTGACCGGCTTAGCTCATTCATGTGCCCACCTGGCTTCCCAAAGCAGCGGCCTGAGAGTTTGTTCTCTCCCCTCTCCTTGGCCAGCTTCACCCATATGTCACCTGGAGACAGTCCATTCCCAAGTCCTCAAGTCTAATCCAATCTCCTGTCCGACCTCCAGGAAACCTTCCTCAGCCCGCCAGGCAGTTAGCATCTTCCTCCTCTCTCCCAAAGCACGTTGTGCCTCTCCCTATCCCCACACCAAGACACATATTCATGCCTTAGGGGTCTGCTCCCAACGAGACTAGGAGCTTCTCAAGAGGAGGGTCATGTGTGGTTGACACTCGTCTCTCACCTTGGCTTTTCTCTCTCCCAAATATTAATCTCTCTCTAAAATCAATAAACATATCCTCAGATGAGGATTTAAAAAAAAAAAAGAGCAGGGTCCTATCTGGAACCCCAAGACCTAGGTTAGCTTCTTGACCTCACCGCGTCTGAGTTGGCACAGCTTCCCCGCTTGGCAGAGGCCCCTCACCGCCTCTCGGCCTCTCTCCACATCTCCGTGGGGCTTCAGTCTGCCCTGCCAGCTGCCTGGTCTCATCTCTAAGCTCAGGCATAGGATCTGACCCGGCCACTTCAAGTCTTCTGGGAGCCCGAGTGAAAGTCTGGCCCTGGACTGGCTGCCCTGGGTCAGGAGCCTGTCCTTCTGCAATCAACCATGGCTGGAGGGGCCATGAGGTGCCAACATGGGCCCCTTGAGCAGGAGGAAGACGAGGGAGCTTCCACTTCAAGGGGGCTGTGGCCACTCTAGACACAGTGAGTGCCACACGCTTTCCCGATGGGCCCCGGGGCCCCCACTTGGGGGCACCTCAGCGCCCCACCCCCCTCTCCTCTCTCCGCTTCCTCAGCTCCTCCGCAGGCAACTCTCACATCTGGGCTCCCACTCCACCCAGCGTCAGCTGTCAGCTCGCATGCACCGCACCAGCCTCCTGCTCGCCTCGGGCACACACCTGACCAGGGCGACTTCAGAGGAGTCTGGGGCGGGGTCGCCTGACACAATACCGGGCACTCGGTTAAATGTGAAGTTCGGATGCACAAGGGATCATAAATTACCTGGTATAAGTACGTCCCAATCATTGAACGAGATACACTGAAACACTACCCATGGTTTATCTGAACGTCCAGTTTAACTACAAGTCCTGTATTTTTATTTGCTAAGCGTGGCAGCTCTGAAACGCGTTCCGTCCGTGAGGCGGGTACCCACCGAAAAGGCACCCCACAAGGAAAGCGGGTCCCTTGGTACACCTCAGTTGAGTTACACTGAGTGTGCCATTCCTGAGATGCCCGTTTCTCTAGGGTGGTACCAGGGCGGTTTTCCAAATGAATCTCGAACACCTGCACCACGTCTCCCGTGTGCCCGTTGGGACCCTTGGCAGCTTAAGAAAAAGGAGGATTCTTGGGCACCTGTCCCTGAGGAGTCCAGCGGTGGGCTGGCTCTTCAAGGCCTGAGCAGAGGCCCAAACCCATCTCACCAGCACGCAGGTGCTCTCTCCCCTTCAGCCCCCGCTCCTCTGAGCTGCACCCCCTCACAGAAAACCCCCCCTCACCCTGAGCTCCGCTGAGACTCCAGAAAGAGCCTTAGGCCGCTTCAGGTTTAAATAGTCGAGGAGGGGTGGGTGGCTCCTTCCCAGCAGCCCCCGCCAAACTCGTAGCTGCTTCTCATTGGCTCTAGTTGGGTCATGTCTCCATTCCTGAACCAATCACTGTGACCAGCAAAATCAAATGCTCTGAATGGCCAGATCTGGAGTCAGTGGGAGGAGCCGGTTTCCAGACCTCTATCGCAATGCAATTTTGGGAGGAAAGCGGTTCTGGGAGACACGAAGGCTCGACCACCACCAGTCCTGTGATACACCCTCTGCTCACCACAACCCACCTGTGATTCTTACATTTTCAGCAACAGCACCCCTCTCCATGTGAACACTTCACCAGGTTTTACATTCAGTATTCGTGAGATGATTTTTTTCTAAATGAATTTAGGAATTCCTTGAAACAGATTTATATTCTATTTATCCCTTTAACATCATTATACATGTATGTATTCAGCCTGCAGATCATGCCTGATCCCTGACAATGCACTATGACTTTGAGGACCGTTCACAATTACCCAAGGCTGCCTTCCCAAGAATGGACCTAATCGAGTGCATAGCCAGAACCTGGTGGGAAATCACCTGGCCTGCATTTAATATGCTCTCAATAAATGATAGACCCCTCTCCCACCTTGTCACAGCCCCGTCAGAAGGTATACTACTGAGGACTCTGGTTGTAAGCAACAGAAATGACCTTGCTATCTTCAGCTACTGGGAGCTCACAGGATCCATCCACAGGAGGCTGGAGCACCAGACTAGAGAACCAAGAACACGGCAGAGGTTAGATAGCAGAAGATACAATACTGGGTTCATAACCTGAATTCTATGGTAAGGATCTGGACTCAAGGATGCATCAAGATTAGATACCAATAAAGGAGCTTCTGTTGCCCACCTTTAGCTAGGGAAGGTGAGACCCCCTATGGTGAGTCCCTGACAGAAACCAGAGTGCTGGCCTGCAGGGCAGTGGATGCTGGCAGCCAGAAGCAATGAGTACTCCCTGCAGAGATGGCACACCCTTCAGGTCAAGGTACATACTCTTCAATCAGGAGGGTGGTGGTCAATTATTTTGCTGTTAGAGTTGCCACCACTTTTTTTTTTCTTTTTCTTTTTGGTTATTCTGGAAACATTCACTTGGATTTTTCCCTGCTCTGGTTTTCTTTATGTTTCCATAATCTTTCGACTACTGGGTGGTCTGGTTTCCGACAGGCAGCAGCGTCAGCTGGTTCTCACAGAGTCCATGTACTCATGGAGGAAATGTGGCCTGAGCCGATGTCACCCCACCCACAGAAAGGAAGTGACAGCTACACAAGGTGGAGAAATGTATGGGTTGTATCTGTAAGAATGATTTTTGTTACTAGGAACAGAAAACCCAATTTAAACAGCCGTAAATAATAAATTCAACTTATTGGCTCACTTTTTTTTTAAGTCTTTCAGGAAAGGCTTGATCCAGCAACTTAACATTGCCAGCAAGAACCTAGTTTCTTTCTCTCACTTGCCCTGTCTTTTTCAAGACTGACTCCTCTTATAGTTCCAAGATGGCTGTCAGCACTTCCAAAGACAAAGATCGCCTCATCTGTACTCAGTAGAATATCAGAGAATCATCTTTGTCCCAGAATTACTAGCAAAAATCCTGAGGTTTACTCTGATGTCACAGGTCTGGGTCACATGCCCAACCCTAAACCAATCACTGAGCAAGGTTATTGAAATGTAGTTATTGACTGAGCCCCACTCAGCCTAGCACTAGAAGCAGAGTCAGTCCCTGGAATTATACGGCTCCTCAAAATCAAGGTTATCTAGGAGGGCAGGGGGGTACTGAGACAGCCACCCACACAGGCCCACTGCACTGGATAGTCACATACATGGGAGTTAGTTGATTAATTATCATCACAGCTTCCATCATGAAATGCATGAAGAATTTCACATGCATGAGCTAATGTGATTTTACAAATCATCACAGGACCCTGGGAGGTGGCCTTTTAATCTTATTTTGAAGGGTTAAGGGAAATGACTTGAAGAGTCAAAGATGTGATGAGTCAGAGGCAAGATAAGAACTCAAAATCAACCTAACCTCTCCTAACCTCTATCATAACCTGCCTCTCAATCATGCACAAGGCACTGCTGGGGACACCAAGAAAGAGAGCCCATTGATTCAGCAGGTCTTAACTGAGCACCTACTATGTGTTAAGCATCCTATCACACTCTGAGTATTCAGAGTTCATTTCTACCTTCCACAAGGCTCATGGCCCAGAAAGAGGATAGGCACAAACCTATAATGACAACCCAAGGGGAAGTACTATTTATTCCTATGTTGGGCACTTCACATACACTATCTCATTGAATTCTTAAACATGCTCTGGGGGAAATGGTCTTATCTCTTCTTACTCTCTGCATTAACAAAGGGACAGTGAGGTTAAGTCACTCCCGGTCACTCAACTGTTTGGGCAACTCTGCCTGGTCTCACTTTCTGGGAGTTGTAAAGGTCAAGCAGTAAGAAGACAGCCATGAAGGGTACAGACCCACTAAGAGTTCAAAGCCTGAAGGAGGGAAGGTGGGTGGGGTGGGTTGAGAAGGCTTCCAGGAGATGAATATGTTTTGCTGAGCCATGGAGAGTAAGGGTACAAATTCAAGGTGTCTGCTGGCACTGGTACCAGCCACTTCCTCCACGTGTTCTAAGGATTTGCTTGAGTCTCAATATTAGTCAAAACCTCAGGTTAGCATAAGAGAATTTTAATAGCTACAATTTACAGGTCCCTTCTTAATGGCAAAGCTTCATTACCCTGCAAGTTAGAAATCATAGACATTTTACAAGCAAGGTAACTGAGTCTTAGAGACAGAAGTCAAAGATCATAGGGCCAGGATTCAACCAGAGTCCTTGCTTGTCCCAAGACACTGAAATTCCCCAGGCTACACACATAGTTGTACATATCCCGGCTGTTGGGGGTAGAAGAGGCTGGTGTCCTTCCCCAGTCACCCTGCCCTAGGCTTCTCTCTAACCAGTCCCCTGACTTGGACTCCTAGCTGTGGACTTTCTAAAACCCTCATCTACATTGTGGGTGTTCCCCCAGCAGGGAGCTGGGTTCCCAAAGCCTCTCTCAATCGGCCACTCATTTCTCAAAGCCTCAGTGGAAGAGATAAAAACAGAGAGAAATCCATGGAGAAGCCATGGCTGATGTAGTTTGGTTGGTTGGGCATCATTTCACAAAGTAAAAGGTCTCTGGTTGGATTCCAGGTTAGAGCATGTGCCTGGGTTGCGGGTTCAGTGCCCGATCAGGGTGCATAAGAGAGGCAACCAACCAATGTTTCTCTCTCACATCAATGTTTCTCTTCCTCTCTTTTTCCCTCCCCTCTCTATAAAGAAACGCACAACTAAATAAATAAATAACAATGGAGAAAACGGGCATGGGTTTTGAAGGCACAGAGACCTGAGTTTTACTAAAAGCTTGGCCGCTCGTATGCTGGGTCACCTTGGGCAAGTCCTGTCTCTGAGCCTCAGTTTCCAGAGCTGTTAAATGAGAGCCAGTCATGCCCATATGTAGGTTGATGTGCAATCCAGAAACCAAAACGCTGTCCTCCACGTGTTTATCCCTGTCTGCCCCTCCCCCATCCAATCAGATACCAAATTCATTAATTTTATCTCCAAAGTATATTTCAAACTTATCCATCTCTCTGTCTGTCTCCTATGTCCCTTCCCTCATCTGAACCACCATCATCTCCTGCCTGGACTACTACTGTAGCCAACTAACTGATCTCTTGGTTCCTACTCACCTCTTGAATCCATTCTTCATGGTGCAGCCAGAAAGATCTTTAATGAACATATAGTCAATGCTGCCGCCCCCCATGACAGCTCTCTAATGGCTTCTTTTGCTCTCAAGAAAACTCCACTCTTTCTGTTACCTCCACAGAGAAGCTCATATGGGCTGACCCTGCCACCCTACCTTACCAATCTCTTACCCTCTGCATACGGCTCTCTGCACCCAACCTCATGGCTACTCTGTTCCCTCTGCCATCAACACTCTTCCCCATCCTAGGACTGTTAACTCCTGCTTATGCCTCACACCTCTATTCAAAGGCTACTTCTCAGGGAAGCCTTTCTTGATTTCTCAGACCAAATCAGATTCTTCCATGTATTGATCTCACCTTGTACTTCTCCTTTGTAGCACTAGTCACAATTACAGTTGCGTTAAGTATTGGTTGAATTGGTCCTTGGCTATCTAACTTCTCAGTCATGGACACATTGATTTTGCCTCTTCCTCAGGAAAACAATCTCCCCCCTACACACACACACACACACACACACACACACACACACACACACACACCTGAAGGCCTCAAAGGTGGGTCCAGATTAAGATTGGATATCTGGATATTGATGGAGGAGAGGGCGCTGTAGAAACATTGGTTGGGGCCGGCATTGTCTGAAAGAGAATGCCCAGCAGCGTCTGAAAGCCTTCCCCATTTATATGACGTGCCTCCACCATGTTTTGCTTTGCTCAGAGTTTGTTCTGTGACCTCTTTTTGGATAAACAAATGAATTGGACGGTGGACAGCCTGGTATGGGATAACAAAGGAATCGTGACTCTTAAGAAACATGATGTCCTTTCTCTCTCCTGTCACGCTGGGGCGGCCAGCTTGACCAGAGCACAAGCCTGCCTGATGCCCCAACTCCAGGACCCCTCGCTGTGGAGGAGACAACCCCAGCCACCCAGCAGGCTCCTCTTGGGCCCTCCAGCCTGTGCCCTCCACCTCACACTTAGAACCTGAGGCCTCTAGGCCCCTTCCTTCACTTCCCAGAATATTCCAGAGCTGAACCATCACCCCAGGTACATACCCAAGTAGCCAAGGCGACTGCTTACCCTCTACCCTGAGAAACCATCTCCGGTTTGTGGCAGTGGGCACCCTACACAGCTGTCCTCTGCCCACAGCCTGGCCAAAAAAGCAAAGATGTTTCCTGCTAGGGGTTGGCATTGCCCAGGTTGGGTTTCCTACCCCTCCGTGCCATCACCACCCCCCCGACACACACACACACACTGCTCCCCAGCCATCCCAGCTCCCCACAGCCCGCAGCATGCCACGCGTTGGCCTTCTGTTCTGCCTGGGGATCAAGGGGAGCGGGAATGAGAACTCATCTCTTTTGGCTCCTCTGGCCCCGCTGCTCAAGGCTTCAGCAAGCACCAGGCAGGTGGTGGAGGACAAGCCCTTGGGCTCTGGAGCCATAGAGGCCTTGGTCCAACTCTCCCCTCTGCACTTGCAGCTCTGTGACACCAAGCAGAGCACACTTCACCTCCCTGAGCCTCAATTTATCCATATACAACATGAGGAATAACTGTACCCACCCCACAGGCTGTTAGGACCACGAAGTTAGCATGAGCGCCTGGCACATGATTCAATCCTGGCTGACTTGAGGAGGCCTGGCCAAGGACTCTGGCTGCATGAGGGGACACTGAGGGCTTCACCCCTTACCTGAGGGGACAAGAGGAGTTCAGCCTTTTTCTGGAGGGAGCATTGGTCTGGGAGAGCACCGCCTCACACAATGGTGAGTCCTGCTTTGGGGGCCACCTTCTCTTAGTCACCCGGCTGGAAGGGAAACCCAGGGTTTAAGCTGATGCTGCATTTGTGTAGCCAAAACCCTGTATTAATCTGACCAGTGGTTATTTAGGGAGGCTCTGGGCAGTTCGGTGGTGGCTTTGGGGTCTGAAGAGCTCCCAAGTTGTCTCCCAACACTGCTGACACCCTGGTGGCCCCAGTCCTCTTGTGTGACTAAAACCTGTCCTTGACCTCTTCTGGACACTTTGGAGCCACACCCACCCCTGTCCCTCATCACCCCCTCACCCCTCTGGAGATAGGCCTTCCCACACATGCGCACCCACCCAATTCCCCAGAGTTTTGCTGTTTCCTCAAAATGAGTTCCCCCTACCTGTGAGCACTGGTCTTGAAGTAGGTGATTGGGGGTGTTCTACTGGCTGTGTGGCCCTGGATAAGTTGCCTCACCTCTCTGAGTGTTATAGGATGGGGAAAACATGACCTAACCCCCTGGACACCATGAGGATTAAACATGGAAACTTAAGGAAGTTCTGGACATGCCAGCAGGCCCTAAATAAATGATGAACATACGTGGCAAGGAAATGACACATTTACATTCTTCCTCCCACCCCTTCCCATGCTTGCTTTCTTTCTAAGGAGGGTACAGGCTTGAGGCAGAGAAACCGGGCGAGAAGCAAAGAGACTGTGAGCCAGGCACCAGGCCCAGGGCGGCCCTGGAAATACAACTGGGAAAAAGACGAAGTTTTGCAGCTCCTCAGCATAAATGCGCCTGAAGACTCCAGCCACAGCCTGTCCCCTTCCCACCCTAGGCTCAGTGTGTGGACACCCCAGCCCACACATCCAGACTTCATCTATGCCCACCTAACACCTGCTCCATGGCCACGTTGGCCTGGCAGTACTCACACCTGCAGAGAATGGCCCAGGGAAGGGGCCCACGTTGGCCCTGGAAGCAGGCTCAGGCCTCCGGGTCAGGGTGTCCCAGCTTTCGTAGGGTGGTCTCAAGGCAGGGGTGGGGGAGGGGGTATGGTATGGACTACGGGCGAGCACACATCCCTAGCCCCTCACCATGTGAGATGGAGTGCAGGCAAAGGAGGACCACAGCATGGTCTGGTCCAGGGTCAAGGTCAGGGCCTAGGTCTAAGGGCATTTAGGGAAAATGACTGAATCCCTGCCCTGAGGACAAAGAGAACAGATATTAAACAACAAATTCTAAGAAAGTAGCATCTGAGATACAAACGCCTGGCTTCATGTGGGGGTACCCTCAACTGAGGCTCCTAAGCCCCCTCCTGCTTCATAGCCCCCTCCCAACACCTTCAAGGAAGGGTATTCAGAGAGCCTCACCCACAATAAGCCCCTCTGAGGCCCAGGATCCTGAGCTGTTTTCCAGTGTTTCCCAAAGTTCCCCAACTCACTGAAGATTCCTGTCCACCCCACACCCACTGAATCAGATCCTCTGGGGTGGGGCCCCAAGTCAGCATAGTTAACAAGCTCCCTGGAGCTCTGAGGCACCTTGAAGTTTGAGTACCACTTTTAGAGAGAGCACACCCCATTCGGACATTTAGTCAGCAAGCTTTTGTTGAGCACCTACTGTGTGCCTAGCACTGTTCTAGGAACTGATGATACATTTTTGAATAGATACAACCCCTGACCTCAGAGCTGACATCTTAATGGGGGAGACAGGAAGATCAATTAAGCTATGACCAGATAGCTCAGGCAGTGATAAATACTGTTAAGAGAATAAAATAGAGAAAGAGTGGTCAGGGAAGGCCTCTTGGAGGAGGTGACGTTTGATCTGCAACCTAAAGGGTTCAAAAGCAGGTGTGTCTGTGTCCGTTCACACCCTAACCACTGTGGCATCGCCTGCCTTCACCCAGTCAGCCTCCAGGTTCTGGGGGACCAGGAAAAGCGAAAGTGATGGTGGAAAGAAGGTCATGCTTCTTCCTCCTAGAGAAAAACCTTCGCAAACTAAGTGTGGAGGGAAGTGGTGATACAATGCCCACCACATATAAATAGGCCTGTCCGCTCCAGAGTCGCCTTGGAAACCTGCGGTCAATTTGGACTTTGCTTAAGGCCGAGCTCCCGCCACCAGGAGCCCAAAACGGCTGAACAAACTCCGAGCTTCACATGGGGCCTGCCCTCGATGAGTTCAAGGCCGGAGCATTTCTCTAAAGTCAAAACCGCAACAGGAAGGCACGCAAACAGTCTTCTGAGGAGGCCCAGCCTGGTGCAAGGGTTCCAGTCAGCTTTCCCTATGGCAGGAGTGGAGGAGGCAAAAGGGAAGCCAGAGATGTCCTCTCATTCTGAAATCTCTACCCTGCCCAGGGACCACTGTGGCTGAAACTTCACTTGGAGAATTGGCAGCTTGGGTTGAGCATTGCCCAGTAGCCTCCCTCCTGGAAGAAACAATGCCTTCAGCCCCTAACATGGGGAGCGAGGAGGAGGGGCTCTGGGTGGTCTAGTTGTGCTGACTCTGTCCCACATTTCCCTTGACAGTTCTGAATTTGCATCATCTGTTCCCACCTCCCACAGAACCAACTACTGTCTTGTTGGGAAACAGGATCAACCTAGTGGTTCTTCAGAGGAAATGGCCCTAGGCAGGGAACCTGGAGCCCAGGTTCTTCTTTCTGGCTCTGCCAGTTGGCAAGTCTCTCTTCCTGTCCCTTGGCCTTTTTTACAGCGGGGACTGTGGCCTAAAGTGCACAGTCCAGGTCCCTCGGGCTGATTCCCTTCTCTGGCCAGAGGGAGGGAAATGGGCCCCAGAAAGAAGGTGGCAGCAGCCCTGGTGAGGATCTGGAAGGTGAAGTAAGGGCCCTGGGAGGGAGAATGAGGTATTAGGGACACGACCTGGTGACTCCCCAGTGCCACTAGCACCTGTGCCCACTGGCCCACTTCCTGCCACCTTCCTTTGGCCCTCGGACCCCCAGAGAGCTTGACCCAGTTGCCCCAGAGCAGAACTGAGCCCACACCTCAATGGGGTGTCTGTCAGCCAAAGCCAAGCCCCAGAGCAAGGCAAGTCTCCTGTGGGACTGAGGACAGGCTATCCCAAAGCTGCCCGGGCTGCCACACTGGGCCTTGGCTGGAGAAGGTGAGCAGCGCAGAGGCCTGAGTATCGCGTGTGAAAGAAAGAGCACAGGAGTTGGGGGAGACAGGGGCCCAGGCTGGAATCCCCATCTTTGACATGACCTCAACCAGTCCTTTGGCCTCTCTGAGCCTTAGTTGCACCATCTGCAGAATGGAGTAATGGTCCCTCTGTGGCTCCCAAGAAATCAGGGACCTACTCTACCTACTTCCATGCCTGGAACACAGTAGGAGGTTTAGAAGAGAATAATTCCTTACCTCTAATAAATGTACATTGAGTGGTTCCCTAGATCCAGGTCCCAGCATTTAACCCAGGGTCTAAGCTTCTTCCACAAGAGGCATTGGACTTAACTCAGTTCAAAAATACAGTCCCCACCATTACCTCCACTCTGCCACCAAATCTCTGCATACCTGTTACTGTGCGGGATCCTATCCAGTGCACTGATAGTAACTACAACTCATTGCACACCTAAGGATGCTTACGGTACATTACACACTTTTACTACCCCATTACATCTCACAACAACCCTACCAACTGAGGAAACACCCATTTTACAGATGTGACAGCTAAGGCTCAAAAACCACACAAAGGTGAAAATAAATTCAAGCCTAGGATTCACCACTAGGCTATCCCGCCTCCCAAGGCTGAGGGAAGCCCCTGCTCTCTCAGTATGTCAGCAACCACTGCCAGGGAAACCCTAGAGGAAATAGCAGAGGCTGAAGTGGCTCCAACGTTTGACAAGTTCACTAAAACTTCATTTTTCTACCTTAGACTCTGCCTCCTTTTTTTCAAAATAAGATCTGGGTTTCAAGGTAGACCCTATGGCTGCTCTGATCTCTGGAAGGGCCAAGAGTGGGGGTGGGATGCTGGGAGCACATTTCTAGGGTGATTACATTTGCTATGCCCAAAATGGACAGAGGAGGCCGGCCAAGGACAAGCATCCCTAGATATGTGAACTTGGAATTATTTGGGGAAATCAAGGTCTTGGGACCACTGCTGGCAAGTGCCCACGACGATTCAGCTCTCTGAGGAAAAGTGCAGTTGTGCCTCCAGATTGTGACTCAATCAACACATTTTTGGGCCAGCTGTGGGGATCAGGGCTCTGTGAGCCTCTCTAGCCCCCTGTCACCCTGGCTGGGGCTGGGGGCTGGTCAGGAAGGAGTGAGCTTTAGGCAATCCCTGTGGACAGAGGATTCAGGCAGGGAGAGAGAAGGGTGTGTCTTCTTCAAAGAGGCATCTTGGCACAACAGAGGAGGTCAACCTTCATGGTCAAGGTGACCTGGATGGATGGATGAATGGAAGGATAAACTTACAGATAGATGGATGGATGGATGGATGGATGGATGGATGGATGGATAGACTGATGGATAGGTGAACAGACTGATAAATAGACAGATGGAAGGATGAGTGAATGGATGATTAAACATATGAAAAAATAAAAGAAAAAAGGAAAGATGATTTATTAATTCCAAGGCTGCAATGTCCTTGGGCAAGGCAGTTCACCTCAATCAACCTCCGTTTTCTAATCTGTAAAATGGGGACAATGATAGCTGCCCTGCCTAATTTGCTGGGTTCTGGGAAGACTTGGGGCTGTTCCTTCCACCATGACATATCATACAGATGTGTACAAGGAAAATGACTTCACTCCCTTCTCCCCAACCATCTTAGTCAGCGCTGGGGTCCCAGAGGCCAGCACAAGTCCTGCAAAGAGAAGTGTTCAAGCAATGTTTTGATTAACTGAATTAATTTGTTCTTGATCCATTTCAGCAGAAATCTGCCAACTAGGGGCTAGCACTGTGGGTGACTAGATAACAAAATCCCTTGGTCAGGGAGGAGCCACTAAAGATGCAGGAGAACAGGAGGGTCCAGGCCATGCTCCATGTGAGAGGCCTGTGTTTCACTCCTGAATAGGCTGGTAGCCCGTCTCCCCCGCCAGGCTGTGAGCTCCATGGACGAACAGACTGACTCGATAAATTTCTAACAACTAGCTCAGGACCTGGCACATGGCTGATCTTAACTGACTGTTTATTGGCTGAAGGATCTTCTGGATCCCAGCTCTGTTCCTTCAAGCAGTTCCTTCTCCCTGAGCCTCAGGTTCTCTGTCTATAAGATAGGGAGTTTGAGGAAATAAGCCAAGATGACAATGAACTTCAATAACTTCGTTTGCAAAGTCCCTGATCATCACAGGCCAGCAGTAGGCATGGCTACTCCCATCCCAATTTAAGTGCTATAATAGTGTGGCAGCAGGGGAGATCCCGCAGGGGTCCCCTGGGGGTCCAGACTCGCACCACCCCCCTATGTTTGATGAGGAAATTGAGATGCAGAGAGCTGACAGAACTCATCCAGCTCACACACAGCCTCAGATGTTTGACCGTAGGTGAGAGCATTTTCTGAGTGTCCACAGCGCGGGTGTCCAGGGTCTGCGCTGTGACAGGAATGATACTTCCCTTGCTCTCTTTTACCATCCTCATCATACAGGTGAGGAAACTGAGACTCACAGAGATCATGAGACTTGCCTGAGACCAACTGTCAGTTGGGAGTGAAGGTGCCCCTCCCAGCCCTGCCCAGGGCCTCAGGCTCAGGCCTCAGGACCCACTCCACCCCTGCCCCCCCCACACCCTGGGGAGGGTAGGATCTGAGCAGTGCCCTGGCCACCCTTGGCTGCTCCCGGAAGTGCCTCATGTCTGCACCTTGATCTCCACACCCACGATGCCAGGAAACCCCAGCAGGGCCAGCCGAGCTCCGGGGTATTTATAGCGGACATGTAGAAAAACTGCCACCCCCATCTGTTTACTCAACAACGCTATTCTCGCTGGACACATTCAACCCCGCCAGCCACAGACAGACCCTCACCGCCGCCTCATCTATTTTTTCCTCCCCACTTAATTTTGCATCATTCCAGCTTCCAAAATAAACTTCTCCAAACCAGCCGGACTCATTCTGGCCCAGAACCCTTCATGGAGAGCCCCCTTCAGCCCCAGCCCCCACATCAGCCTGTATGGCAGAGCCCCCAAACCCAGCCCGGCCCCTTGGCTGCCTTGGCCTTGATTTAGAAGCAGCTGCCCCTGCCCCGGCGGGCTTCTGACACTCCAGTGCCGGGGTGTCTGCATCTGCGGGGATGCCGGCTGCGCATCTGTGTGCATGGTTCCTGGCTGGAGGCCGAAAGTGCTGCCCTCCCAGCTGCCCCCTCACACATACATGCACATACATGTGCAGATGCACACATACAGCACTCCACAAGCTTTGTCTCCTTCAGGCCATTCCTGACGTGTTAGGCGTCCTCCTCCTCCCTACTCTTACCCTGTCCCCTGCTGACTTCCTCCAGCTTCATCACAGGACCCACCCACTCCTCCATCTCTGCCCACCTGCCACTGTGAACTTCTTCTCTTCCTCACACGCACCATGCCATCTCACTTCTAGGCCTTTGCACATGCTAGTGCCTTAGCCTAGAATATGTACTTTGTCTCTTCCTATTGGCCACGCTAACCTTACTAACCCTTCAGGCCTGAACTTAGGTACCAGCTCTGCCAGGAAGTCTCCCCTGACTTGTCAAGAAGTCTTGCCAGCATTTTCTACCTCCAAGGCCACTCCCAGGGCAGAATGGGGTTCCTGTGATTCTCTGTGGCTTCCTCAGTCCAGCCCTGGGTCCAGCACACACAGGCAAACCAGTTCTCTCATCCCCATGAGAAAGTACTCCTTCACTTCAGAATCCAAGAGAATCATTTAGTTCATCTTTGTGGGGCAGAAACCAGGGATGCCTCAACCCTTCCAGTGTTACGATCAAGCTTTGCATTTGCCCTTTTGAATTGTAGGTTTTTCAGGCCAACAAATCAGAAGGCCAGTTATCCCTTTTGAACTTCTTACAAATGAGAATAGGAAAGAAATGAATGCTTTTCAGGTATATCTGTTCCTATTTTTAAAAAAAACATACTCCAGGGCCCATTTCTCTGAGGATTAGAGAATTGCATATCATTTATTCATGCAGCACTATGTACATATGTGGCAGGCACACAGTGGCCCCAGGAATACAGCCATGAGCCAAACGGGCCTGATCCCCACCTTCTTGGAGCTCATAATCCACAGGAAGAAACACATTACACAGATAAGTTTACAAATAACTACTTAATAATCATTTAAATGAGGTTGACAGTGCTTCAAAGAACAAGTCCAGGGGGGCTGAGAGACAATATGTGACCAAGGAGCCCAAGGAAGCCGTCTGAGACATGACATGTAAGCTGATACCTGAAGAGAATTAGCCCAGTGAAGGGCATTCATTCCTAGCAGGTAACTAGCACCTACCTGCAAAGGTCTGGAAGGGAGATGGAGGAGCTGTAGATGATTTTCTGAAAGGCACACAGCCAGTGAAGGACATGTGTGGGTCAGTTCCCAAGGCTAGCTGACTTCAGGGCCTTTGCTCGTGCCACTCTAACAGGCTGCTGAAGAAAAACAGCTCTGGGAGCTGCTTCCATTATTGTTCCTGGTCCAGAAAGTTAGTTTTCAGACATAAGCATACAAACAGATTAACATCACTCATTCTACTTGGAAGTGTTTAAGAAAATTAAGTCCGCTACTAAAACATCTTAGCAATCCACTGTTTTAAAGGTTGTAATAAAAACAAGTCAAGAAAATAAATACTCAAGTGCGATGTAGCACATTATGCAATCACCCTTAGCTGTTGATTGAATTCCCTGTTACCAGGAACTTAAACAGAATACCTCATCTAACTTACCTTGAATATTTCTGTTCAAGTCAGACCTTCTGTCTGAGACTCCAGGATTACAGATGTCCGAGGCCTTGTAGGTAATGCAAATGTCAAGTTTACACTGCCAACCCTGAAGATCCATTCAGACCAATGAGCTGCTTTAGAGCATTGCCCCGTGTGGGGTCCTGGTCTCACAGGATCTTCCCATTACCTAGGTTGGGACCTAAGAGCAGCTTCAACACAGGTTCAGATTAAAATGTCCAGCACAAGGTATGGTGCTTAAAGAAGCTGTCACGGTCCCCAGACACCTTTTTGCTTCCGAAGGAACAAGCATCCCTTCTAGATGAAGCCATTTTTCAAGGCAAGCAGAATGCTCCACCGCATGGAGTGTTTTCACTACAGATCCCTGTTTCTGGGAGGGAAGAGCAAGCTCCCAATTGACACAGTGAGGTGGGGTCCCAAAGGAGCAGACAAGAGGACGAACATAGAGAGGGATCAGGTTCCAGAATTTGATCCAGATAGGAAGAGTGGGCGAGGACGGGAGTCCTACTGGGGACAAGAGCCAAGACATGATGTCGGGTAGGGGGACAAGACCACAGACCTGCCAGCCAGGGTGCACAGTGGGATTCCAGGACAGGAGGCAAAGGTGATCGTTGTCCTCCCTGACCCATGAGGTCCCCCATCTTTCAGGTGCTCAGAGAAGGTACGTGCAACTCCTTCTGGGGCTGAGGGCACGAGATTAGAACTATATCTAGGTGAAATGATTACCACTTTAAAAACAGAATTTAGAGTCCTAAAATCACAGAGTATTTATGGTTGCTTTTCTCCTCAGTGCTACATGAGACTTGAAAGACAAGAAGTTAAGAAATCCCAGGGTTCTGGGGAGAGCAAATGAGCTGCACCTAAAGCAGGAAAGCCTGCAGTTAGACATGAGGTAGGAATGAATACCTGACCATCCTGGAATTAATTCCCACAGGCAGTTTTTCATCCCTGAGACCGGAATGTAGAAAGACCTGCCCAGACGGGTGAGGCCCAATCAGAAGGACCCAGCTTTCCTGATTCTGAAGCCCCTCCTTCATAGAAAAAGAATCCATAGTGGTGATACTTGCAGTGTATATTAAAACAACCAATGGTAAAATAACAAAAAGTCACCATCAATTTTCAAGTGCTTTTCAATAACTCTGCATTTCATTCATCGCAAATCATCTATAAGCATTGAAAATTTGATTGTGCAACCCAGCACCATCTATGAAGTCTTCAGGCTCCCTCCAAAACAACAACAAAAATAAGTTGAGTTGAGCCTATTCAGACTTTAAAAACAAGAATCACAAGAATAGAGGAGCATATTACTAGTAGCACATATAGCTGACACAGAATGGGGACCCTCTACAGATGAACCATGCCCATGTCTGCAACAATCAAGGGCATCAAAGGCTACTGGTGAGAGACAAAGGGGCCTGCCCTCGATTAAGAAAAATTAAGAGACGTAGCAACCAGATATCACGGGCCGACCTTGTTTGATTCCTGATTAGACAAACAACCAGTAAACACACATTTTTAACTGTTGGAGACATGTGATGAGAATGTTAACATTCATTTCATTAGAAGAGATAATAGCATGGTGATTATATAAGAAAAGGCCTATGTCCTTTAGAGAGTGGGGTGGGATTTGGAGGGGAGTTCTGATTGTCGCACTTGCAGATATCCGTGGTGTAAATACTCCCACCATGGCTGATTTCAAGCTACCGACAAGACATCTGTGGGAATCCGAACTAGAAAGAAATGAGCACTATCAGGAATTAGCAGCCAGAACCAGCTGGCTCCCGGGCACCAGGTTTTAGAGATCTGTGCTGAAGTGCATGCAGGTGACATAAGATGCCTGGAATGGGTTTTGAAATAAATCAGTAATAAAATAAAAAAAAAAAGTAGATGAGGCATATGGGACAAAATATTGATAGTGTTGCATCTGGGTGATGCATACATGAGGGTTTATTATTCTGCAATTTTCTTCTATTGGGTACATTTGAACACTTTCATAATAAAAAATTTAAATTTATGATTATCTTATATGTACGTAGGTGGGGGGGTTTATTCCAAGAATTCTAGGAGTGCACATTGGTTCCTGGATCCCTACCCTAACCCCATTGCCCCCAACCCGCGAGGGTCTGCAGGTAAAAGATGAGGCATTGACATCACAGGCCAAAATCCATCTATCAACCCAACCACAGGTCATAACCAGGACTGCCCCATGGACCCTGTGCTAGGCGTAGGGTGGAAAGAAAGAAGTGACATGGGTCCTGATTAGAAGTGCCCGCTGTACCACCTGCTACCACTGTGAGCTTGGCCCACTGATTACAGATCTCTGAGCCTGTTTCTTCATTGGCAAAGTATGACATTAATCATTTATGATGAGGCGTAAGCACGTTATGTGGGTACAGCAGCTGATACGGTCCCTGACACACAGTGGGATGCTCAGGAAATACTGGCTTCCTTCCTTCCGAGAGCTCTGTTGGGGGAGCAGGACAGGAGCGAGCCATTGAAGATGTGCAGAGGGCGCTCCTCTTGCCCAGGAAGGTGGTGCCCTGTTGCCAAATCTCCCCACTTTTCAAGAGGAACTGGGGATCCAGCTTCTTATGAGAATCTCTCCATCTCCATCTTGAAATGTTGTCGACAAATTTATATATTTAACAACATTGGGCAGGCCAAGCAAAACACACCGGCAGACCGCTGGAGTGCAACTTCTGGTTGAAACCCTAGAACAAGAGGAAGCACTCGTGTCCATCGAAGCTGGTCCCATGCTTAGCAGGCTTTACACGCGTTACCACATTAATTCCTCACAGTATCTCTTATGATGCCCTTTGCGCAGATGAGGAAACTGAGGCTCAGAGACACAAAGGGATCTGGCAGGGCTGGGGAAAAACAGAGATCTTCCTGAGAATTTGATGTTCCACTTTATCTCCCTTCTAAATTTCGAAAAAGGTGTTTAGGTAGCAAATCAGGCCCAGAGAGGGCAGGGAGATGCCCAGGGCCACCCAAACACGCATGTCTGGCTCCGAATGATCAGGTTCCAATCCCTATCTTGGCCAGGGCCTAGAAATGGCGGGGGCTTGTCTGGGTAGACAAGAAAAATAAGGCAGGAGAGGAACCCTTCTCCTTTTTAGTTCCTTGAACAAAAACATGTATAGGCTTAAGAATGTTCTAGACCCCAAGCCCTCATTTCTCCACCTCAAAAATTGGGGAGGTGGGACCGCAAATCCCGGTCACCAGCTACCCAGATGCTCCATGACAGGGTGCTTCTAAGATGGGGCTGGAGACAGGTCCACACGCTGCTCACGACCCACTCACCGAGAGCTGGCAGTCGTTTAGACCCGTTGCATGTGATTCTTTCTGATGAAAATCTTGGCCAGGTTTCCCTTCTTTGATGAATCTTCCAAGTTTTACAAGTAAGAAAGGAGAACTCGCTTCCAACGCGAGCCACTCAGAAAGTTAAGAAATTGTCTCCTGCCACCAAGGACTAGGCACTAACCAAGATGAGTTCAGATTCCATTATGTGTGGGGCGCTCAATGCTCTGGGAACGGAAAGGGGTACAGGGAGGAGAGTCCCCCTGGCCTTGGGCATTTACAGTTGTTTCCAGGAGAAGCCTAAAGAAACTCCGTGACCTTTCCCTTCTGGATCCTGACATTAATCCTTATTTGTGGAAGGCTCTTGTCTATTGAACAGTATAGTGAGTGACTCACCACCCAGACCTCCCACACTCCAACCCTGGCTGTGCCACCAGCTGTGTGACTGCAGGCAATCCAATGTACTGCTCCGTGCCTTAGTTTCTCCAAGTGTTAACGAGAGATAAGGATAGTAGTGCCTGAGTTAGAGGGTTGTTAAAGCACTTTAGAGTAGCACCTGGGCATCAGCGCTTGTAAACGGGAATAATAACAGAATCTACAAATCTACTGCCCAGAGCCATGGCCGGGATTATATGAGGGAACAGAAGCAAAGCATCTGGAACAGTGGCCGGCCACAGGAAGTACTAGATACCCATTTGTCATTATGAGATATGATAGCATATGAAAGAGCTATTGGCAATGGAACTTTTCAATTAAGTTGCATTTAAGCAGTTCCTAATCTAGCACAAAGGAATCAATTAAGCTATATTTACAGCTTCACAATCGAACTGTTCTTGAAAGTTAGAAGAGCATTTCCTCAAAGAGACTTTCACATTAAGACTTTCCACTGACTCAGACCAAAGGACTCCTGGTCCTTATCACGATCAGGGCGGGCCTTTCTGGCCTGGGGCCCCAGTTCCCGCCCGCCCGCCCTCCCCTGCTCAGCTCATTCCAGGTCCCAGGACTCACACCCACTGCTTCATGTGTGTCTCCCAGCAGCTGACGGAGAAGGTGAGCCAGATAGCATTGTCCCCACTTGATGGATACAGACACTGGAGGTCCAGCAGCTCCCAAAAAGCCAGGGGCGAGTACTGTGGGACAGAGGCTCCATCCCCAACACTTGAGCCCCAGGTGTAGGGCCTGCGTGGGGCCAAGGACATGGCACTGGTGTCCTAGATTCGCCACTTTCCTTGGGCAAGTCATTCACTTCATTCTCTCATCTGTAAAGGGGGAAAATGACGGTATCTACTTCCGGAATTTGTTGCGAGGGTTGAACAAGTGACAGCACGTCAAGCACTGAGAACAAATCCTGGCATACAAGAGCTCAATATTTTAGCAGAACAAGACATCCTACTTCACCAAGTGCACTCCTGCTTCATGCCTGACAGTCTGGCAAAGCTTCCTGTTAGAGTCCCCAATCACTCTTAGAAATGTCCTGCTTTGGAAGAAAATTATATGGCCACCCTAAAGTAATTCCGTGTTACCTGTTAAAATATTATCATTATTTATTATTTATTATTATTGTTATTATTTTCCACCATACCACACCGGGATTCCAGGAAGCAGATACATTGGCTCAAAACAGTTCATAACTCAGTACTACCCTTAAATAAGGGTGGTCCCTGACCTAGGACTCCATACTCTTGTCCTTCTCCAGCTCAGCTCTTACTACAGGCTAAGGAGACCAGGAAGCCAAAGGTGTGTGCCCACCTGGAGCCTGTGCCCCTTCCTATAGATTACACTCTGGGTGCCCAGGACCCTGGGATACCTTGCTCAGGTGGCCAGAACCTGGATCCATCCCCGCAAGGGTAGGCTTCGTGCACCACTGGGATGCCCAGTCCCGAGCAGCTGTCTGGGAGGAGGGGCAGTATGTCCAGAGCCAGCATGTTCACATGTGTGTACACAGGCCCCGTGCAGAGCAGGCCAAAGACAGGAGTGAGGGGTGGGGAGAATAGGGAGGGGTAGGGGGGCTCCTCTCCCTGCGCCACTATGCTCCAGTGTAGGGTCTGAGGAGTCTGAGAATTCTACATTCAAAACTGGCATTCCAAGTTGTTATGAAAGTGTGCTTGTCAAGGGAGGAGAATAGAACATATTTTATTTCACATTTTGTTAGCTTGATTTATAACTTGCAAATATTTAGACATATGGTATGTGAGCCTCCATCTGTACTCTTGCTCGGCCCCACAAATCCCTGCCACCTCTGCCCGCTCTTAACACCCAATGTTTACTGAGCCCCTCCTCTGTGCTGAGCTCAGGGACTCCATGAAGTGGAGGGCACCATCCCAGCTCCCAAGCAGAACCATCTACAGGGACTCCAACCTCAGGCTCCTAAAGCAGCGAAAAGCAGGAGGACACAGGGCCTGGTCTATGGCTCTGTCCCTGTGCCCTAGTGAGGCAGGGCACCTCTATGCCTCTCTCTGGGCCTTAGTTTCTCCGTTTTGATAACCAGAGGTCCCTCCAGCTCTGAGTAGCCGTGGACTTGCACTGAGGTCAGGTGAGGAGGCACACAGAGTCAGATCGGGGACCCGATGAATGAGTTGCCTGGGGACGAGGGAATAACTCTTACCAGTTATTATGGTGTGGAATTAAGCACACGGCACCAGTAAGGCACAGGCTGTAGCCCATTACCTTTCATTCATTGGTTCCACAAACATGGCCAGGCACTGGGCTAGGGGCTGAATCTGCCAGATTCAGGAGGGTACATAAAACAAGCGCCCCAAGCGCAGAAACGCAAAGCAAGAATTAGTGAGTATGTTAAAAAAAAAAAGACCTCCCCTAAATTCCTTCCATTCTCAAAACCCGGCCCCCATCGCGGGTCTTCTGCCCATTTCTTGGATGAGAAAACAGAGGCCCAGAGACGTTAAGGGGCTTGATCAAGACCCTGTTGCTTAGGTCTCTCTCTGCCCAGATCTTCTGGCTAGCCAGAATCTGAGGTTTCGGATTCCCACAGTCTCGGGCCACTGTCCCAAGCTGCCCAAAGCTGGGGAGGCCCCGTCCAGCTCCCGGAAGGCTGAGGGAGGTGAGCGCCAGGGAGGGGCTGGACCAGAAGACGCGCTGGCCCGGAGGCAAGGAGGGGCCTGGAGGGGGGGCGGGGGAGCAGGGGTGTTGGGGAGTCCGAAACGGCGAGGCGGCCCGAACTCCTGGGTGCCCAGCCCCGGGCGCCTGGAGCGCAAGCGGCTGGGTGCGCGCGAGGGGCAGCCGCGCTTGGGTTGGTCCGCTAAGGTAGGGCAGGGGTCCGGCTCCGAGGCGCCGGCGGGGGCGAGGCGGAGCCGAGAGGGCAGCCCTGCAGTGCCCGCAGCGGCGGGCTGGGGGAGCTATGCCCGCCTGTCCCCAAGGCCCAGGCGGGGACCCAGCAGCTGAGTCGCCGCGCCTCTAGCCAGGCTGGGCTAGGCGGCGCGCAGCCAGACGTGCCTGGAGAGGGCTCGGGCCCCAAATCTTCCCGGGCGCCGGGCAAGGGAGGACCCGGGAGAAGCCCAGTCCCGCGGGCCAGGGCGGCAGCTACCGCAGCCTCTCCGGCCCGCCCCCGGGGGGGGGTGTCCCAGGCCGCTGGGCCCGCCCAGGTAACCCCATCCTCGGCCCGCCCCCGGCCCGCCCCCCCGGCCGCCTGCCCGCCTCCACCGCTGCTGCCGCCGCATCCCGGCTCTTGGGCGGCGCTGACAGTCTGGTCCGCGCCGGGCAGCGGGCGCAGCAGCGGGCAGGGCTGCCGGCAGGCACGGAGGCAGAGCCCCGCCGCGCGCGCCCCGGCCCGCGCCCGGCGCCGCGCCCCAGCTCACTCGCGGTGTGCCCACCTGCCGCCCCGACGGGAGGCCCCCCGCGGCCGCAGCCGCTGCCCAGGGCCGGGCGCCCGCGGCGGCACCATGAGTCCGCGCTCCTGCCTGCGTTCACTGCGCCTCCTCGTCTTCGCAGTCTTCTCTGCCGCTGCTAGCAACTGGCTGTAAGTCGGGTTGGGACCTGGCTGAGCCGGGCAGGGGCCGGGCGGGGCGGGGCATCGAGCAAGGGGGGCGCTCGGCAGGTGTCTCGGCTGCGGGACTTGAGGCTCGCTCGCGCTCTCCACTGTCCGGGCCTCCCTTTGGACACCCCTTCTGCCCAGTCCGGCTCAAAGCCCAGAGGCAGCAGGGGTGGCGGCGGCGTCCGCACCCATAGGCAGCCTGGAGCGTCCGAGAGCGCGAGCGGTGCGAACGCAGAGTGGCCGCCTGGGTGGGGTGTCGGGCGCGGGGCGCGGGGCGCAGCCCAAGCTGGGCTGACAGGTCACCGAAGAAGCCCATTACCGGGAAGAACTCCCGGTCGTAGCAGCAGGTTAATCCTGAGACGTCTAGGAGCGAGCTCCCCTCGCAGAGCTGCGCCGCGCTGCGGGCTGGGCTGAAGGCGTGCAGGGACCTGTTTCTACTTGGGGGGCGGGAGGTAGGGACAGGAGAGAAGGGACCGGGACTCAGGGCCTCCGAGAGCCCTTAGCCGGCGCTGGCCGGCCTTGGTTCTCCCTGGGGCACCAAGAAACTCCGTCTGGCCCTTAAAGAGGACAACAGACCCCCACTTCTTGGTGTCTCGCCTAAAGAGGGAGGGGTGGTGACTGCTGGTGACCTGTCTGTCTGTTCCTCTTTAAGGAGGGCCCCACTCAGGGAACAACCCTGCTAAGGAACAGAAGGTTGGGTGGGAAGTGGGGTATGTTCGAAAGGGATGAGCTTGGGGGAGTGAGTCCACAGGGAAGCAAGAGGACCCTAGAGTCCCTCTCCATCCCCCCTCAGTGCCTATTCCCCAGACTCCAGGCTTAACCCTGGCCCAGAGCGCTGCCCCCATCCTCTGTGGACAGCCAGTGGGGAGCCGGGCTCCAATATTGATCTGAAAAGCATGAGGTGGGAAGGGGGTTAGCCAACAGTGTAGCTGGGGTTTCCATGGAGACAGCAGGAGAGGAAAAAATTCTCTCTGCATCAAGACCAAAGAACAAATATCTCCCATGAAATTGCCCCGAGTGTCCAATGGCTGTTGCTATGAGGTCATTACGGCCAGTCGGGGCCCTGCCGACTGGGAAGAGAGTGTTCGCTGGGGTCCAAGCCACCCAGGGTTTGGGGAACGGAGGTGATGTGGAATTCTCCCAGCTGTTGGGAGCGAGGACTCCGAGGCCGCCTGAAGTGGCTGTGGAGCTTTTGTTTTTCTTGGAGCCTTAATTTGATTAACACTTCAGGGGCAGTGGCACAGTGTACAGAAACCAGGGCATCGCCACCTCCTCCCACTGCCTGCCCTGCACACCAGCCCCCTGAGTGGGGTATGGCTCGCAGAGCTGAGGAAGGGAGCGGACTTGGACTTGAGGGAATCTGGGGTCCGTGGAGCTGACTCCTGAAAGCACTGGTTCAGAGCTGGGTCTCCACAGTGAATGTGAGCTTCAGGAAGAATGAATTGAAGGTTGGGTCTGACCGCCCAGCAGAGGGCCACGAAAGTGAAGAGAGAAGTGGCAGTTCTAGGGCCCAGGCCTTCAGGGAAGAGAATGACATCCGCAGTGGCAAGTCCTCCAAGAGCATCTAGTGTTTGGGCTCAGTTTACAGATGAGGAAACTTAGGCCCCAGGAGGGGAAACTACTTACCTAAACTCAGAGCCAAGAACTGACCCCAGGTGCATCGACTCCCTGGCAATGATATACCCCTCTGGAGCCATCCCAAAGTGGAACCAATATGGCCCAGGTGGTGTCCCATCCAACCCCCAAATCCCAGGCCAGCTTTGGATCATGCAAACCATGGGGAATTCCAACAGCTCAGTTGTCCTTCTGGCACCATGGGGGGGTGGAGTGAGGAGGGTGGCCTGGAGGGAGAAGTAAGGTTGGCAAACCTGTTCTCTGCAACAGCGACAGTTCGGATTGCCCCGGGGCGGTCTCCCGGTGACCCCGCTCACTCCTGCCCCACCCTGGGCTTCAGGCTTTGAACCCAGGATCTCTGCTCAGCCCCCCGCAGGAGGGACAGGGACTCCCCAGGGCCCTAGCCAACCAGACAGGCTGTGATGGAGAAGAGATCTCTGGGTACATCCAAGACTAGGTCATGTGCCTTGAACTCTAACCCCCATCTATCCCAGGCCCAGACTGAGTCAGCTCTGGAGGAAATCCGTGTCATAGACTGGATTTTAAGGAGCTTGGGGTCTGGGGAAAATGACAAGATAAAAGCAAAACCATGAGTGGGTGGGGTTGCTGTTGCTGGCAGAGAGATTTGAGTGTGAGTTGGATCGGTCACGAAGTGGGGGACTTAGCCTGGAGGTTAGAAGCATGACAATAAGGATCATAGTTATGATAGCTCCCCCTGTATTCTAAACCCTGACAACATCTGAATCCCATTCCACGGAGGAGAAAATTGGGATCACGAAGGTAATTGCCCAAAGTCACCTTGCTAGTAAATGGTAGAAGGATCCGATCCAAAATCTGCCTCTAGAAGGAAAAGCTTCAGTCAGGCGTGGTGACTGGCACTGTGTCTTTCCAAGGGTGAGCTACGCAGGAGGTCTGGCCCCAAGGGGGATGGGTGGCATCGCTCTCGGGGGGCAAGGCCTGGCTGGCCGCTCCCCTTCTAGTACCTGGAGTCAGGCTTCAGTCCAGGAGTGGCTGGCTGGCCTGGTGCAAGAGCTTGTGCTGTCTGTTGTCTCAGAAGGGCGGGTGGCCTGGCGGGGAGGCCAGGTGTCCCGCTGCCTGCAGCTGTTAGACAGGACGAAGCCTAGAGCTGGGAGGGCTCTGCAGCCTGAGGCCTGGGCAAGCCCGGAGAAGCTGGAAGCTGTTGATT
The DNA here is from genome assembly GCA_004026585.1 of Noctilio leporinus. Lineage (NCBI taxonomy): Eukaryota > Metazoa > Chordata > Mammalia > Chiroptera > Noctilionidae > Noctilio > Noctilio leporinus. The sequence continues at coordinate 47,432 of PVIW01006049.1, read as the reverse complement.
AGACTTGTGTCTGGCACCCAGAGAGAGCTGATAGCTTGTGGTAGCTCCCACCACTGAGGGAGGGATGGATGGGTGGCTGAAAACAATCTAGCCGTGGAAGGCCCCACAGACTGGGGCTCAGAAATGTCTCTGACTGTTCCCCCAGGTCCAGGGCTGTTTGGGAGTCAGGAGGCTGGGTTCTAGTCCCAGCTCTGCTGCGGGTATTGGGCGACCTTAGGTGGGCCTCTTCCATCCTCGGGGCAGCAGTCCTCCGCGGATTGCTCTGAACCCCAAAGGGAAATCCTGGGAAGCGTTAGAGAATAGACGAACTACGGTTTCATTATTTTAGATTTCCTGGAGGAAGGCAACGGCACGCTGGGCTGGGGTCCCAGCAGAGGCGTCTAGGCCAGGGCAGGCAGCCGGTGCTGCCCTCAAAGGCAGTTGAGCAGAGTGGCTGAGAACTGGGTCTCCAGGACAACAGATCGCCCACAGTCCCATCCCAGGTCTGCCACTGACCAGCTCAGTGACCTTGGCCAGGTTACTCAACCTCTCTGAGCCTCAGGTGCCTCACCTGTAAAATGGTACCCACATTGTGAGGGGTTGTGAGATAAAAGAGGCCCCACGTGGAGCATCCGAGCACAGTGCCAGGGACACCAGAGGAAGTAGCATCCATGGCTGCTGCTGGAAGCTGAGGGCTTCTGCCAGTGAGACAGAGCAGCTGTGTCCCTGTTTGCAGGGATGACGGAGGGAACAGGCTTTCAGGTGGCTGCTCCCAAGCCCTATTGACCCCAAACTATTCTGTCCAGATCCTGCGATCTCACACAGGCCACACATGTAGGACTTCAGGTGACTGCCACCCTGTTCTTAAACCATTGACCCTAGAAAAGCCTCTCAGAGTGAGGGAGGCCCAGCCTGGCTCACAGGCAAATCCCACTGGCCTGAGCAGGGGCCACTATGAGAGCCTTCTGGTGCCACCAGGGGAGGCATCATGGTCCTCACTGGCTCTGACGTCCCACAGGTGTGCATCTCCCAGCCCAGTTCCCACACATCTGCTCACCCTGTGGGCTAGGTGACTCCCCTGGCCATGGGCAGAATGAGGCCTGGCTCACAGCTTGCTGGGCCAGGTATGTGCACAGCCAGTCCAGATGTCAGCGCCAGCCCCACAGGTAAATGTGTGGCTTGTCTCCTCCAGGAAGTGGCCCCCCTAGTCCCCAGCCAAAAAGAATACCTCTCTCCCTTCTAAATGCTCTGGCTGGTGTGGCTCAGTGGATTGAGCATTGGCCTGCAAACCAAAAAGTCACTGGTTTGATTCCCAGTCAGGGCACATGCCTGGGTTGCAGGCCAGTTCCCCAGTTGGTGGCGTGCGAGAGGCAACCTATTAATGATGTTTCTCTACCCCTCTACCTCCCTCCCTTCCCTTCTCTCTCTCTCTAAAAAAAAAAGTAAAGTCCTCTTTAAAAAGTAGGAAAACCCCATCCTCTTAGAGGGCCTCTAATGGCTCTGCGTACTGAATCACAATCATTAACACACCCATAGCCCTTTACAATTTACACCAGGATTTCTCAAATTGCCCTGTTGATGTTTGGAGCCTGTCCTGTACCCCAGAGACTATTTAGCAGCGTCCCTGGCTTGTACCCACTAGATGCCAGTAGGAACCCCCTCAGATGACAACCAAAAATGTCTCCAGACATTGCTAAATGTCCCCAGAGGGCCAAAATCACCCCTGGTTGAGAATCGGTGGTTTACAAAGCACTTTCACACCCATTTCCCTTTTGGAACCCCATAACCTCTTCCCCTCCCTTGCTCAGAGGAAGGAGACGGTATTCTTTTCCGACCTACTTCGGAAACCTAGAGGTGCAGAGGTACAGTGACTTCCCTGAGGCCACTCTGAAAATCAGAAGCAGGACTTGAAACGGACTTACTCTCCCATATCCAGATCTCCTGGTTTTTAATCCCCTACCTATAGAACTATCCTGAATTATATATAGCTGTCACCCAGCAGTGGGGCTTCTTCTATAAGGTTATAAACATCTGGGAGCATAAACACCTCTCAGCCTGACACATGTCCAACGTTTAGTCAGTGCTTAGTCGGTACTTGATGGGTAAAGGAAGGAAGGCCTTGTTCCTCTGGAGGATTTTAAGTTGTGGTCAGATGGTGCCTACCTTCAGAGGCCTTGAGTAGCAGAGAGGTTCTGCTCCACTTCCCTGAGATGCTAAGATGTGCCAAAGTGGGTGTCAGGAAGCGTGGCCATCACCTAGCAGACCTGTCACTCTGGCCTCCCCAGCTAGGGCACAGCCCTCAGAGTCAGGCTGAGCTCTCTCTCCCCCTCACCCTCAATGGCAGGGCCCCGGGACCAGGCAGTGCCCGAGGGGTTTGCTCAGGCTCAGACCCAGCTGTCTGCTATGGCTTGACTTTCTTCCCTCAACCCTGGATTAGCAATTGAGCAACTCAGCACGCATCTGACAAGGCAATGCTCCCCGAACCTGTTGAAACTCGCCCAACTTGGGCCCTGTGGGTGCATTTGGAAAGCTGAGCATTTGCACCAAGCCTCCTCTTCTCGTTCCTCCCTCTGGGAAGAAGGGTTTGGCCCGAGCCAGCCTGGCACAGGGTTGGCCAGGGAACCACTAATGGGAGTGACAGCTGCACGCCATCGGCCCCTCCAGTCACCCCCACTTCAAACAAGCTTGCAAGTGCCTCCACTGGTTTGCTCCACCAACTCCGCTGGAAGGCCAAGCTGCGACCCCAGGGTTGCTGTCCAGATTTCCACAGGAGTTGCCAGGTTTTATCTCTGAGTCCTGAACTGCTTCTTCTGTGATTCAGCCAAACACAGGAGAAGGCTCGCTCCCTGCCGTGACCCCACGGACTCCTCTTCTCCACCCGAACCCCCCTCCTCCTCCCCCATGTCCTGGCAAACTTGAAACCAAACTTGAAGAGATGCCTGGCCAAGTCAGAACCCCCACAGCAGAGGGGACCTGGTCTGAGGAGAGAAGGGGAGGGAGGTGGGCGGAAGGAGGGAGTGATGCATCTGGGGAGGAAAAGAAGCTCCTGACAGCTCTTAGCTCAGGAGGGGACTTTGGGGAGGCCCATTCGAAGCAGCAGGAAATGGCCAATGAGACTAGAGGGGTCTCTTTTCTGCTGTGACTCTGAATGGTCCTTTTAGACCCTATTTCTCACTCTGCTCACACACGAGTCCAATCATACAAGATCGGCCCCAGGAACCTTCCCCGTGAGCTGGAGCTGGAGACGCCAGGATTTTCCTCTTGGGTCAGGGATGCCCAGCTGTGGTGGAACCCCAGGCAGAGAGGACAGAATCACAGCCACCAGAATGAGAGAGGATCTCAGAGATTACAGCTCAACCACCCGCGACCCCAGGACACTGAGCAGGAGGATGGGGCGGGGGGCAGTGCCTGCTCCATCGGGCTCTGTGCTAGGCACGTGGGGTCACGTAGCATGTTAGTGGTAGAGCTGGAACTCCAACCCAGGTCTCCTGGCTTCCCCAGGACTTGCCCTGCAGCAGATGAAAGCAGACAGGCTCCCCTTCCCCCAGCCAGTCATTCCCTACTGGAGGTGGTGAGCAGCTGGAGCAAGGAAGGAACCAAGGTTTTCCCACCTGCCCGGTTTGGCCACAGGGCCTCCCAGGATCGGGCCTTTAGAAGGGACCCAAGGGACCCACTATGGCCAAGGAACTCGCTAGAAACCCGGAGCCACCAGGGCGCAAGCCTCACTCCAGGAAGCTGGGGCCAGACTGCTCAGCTGGGGTTTCACCCATTGCCCCACGCTCCCCATCCCACCCCAGGGCTGCCTTGGTGGAACTAGGGAGGGCAGTTCATCATTTCATGGCTACAAGGACAAGGGTGGGTGGGCCCTTGTGAGGGAGAAGCTCTCTGCTGGCCAAGTAGGGGGCAAGGCAAGGTCAGAAAGTGCCCTAACTTTGACACCCACTCACCCGCCTAGACATACCTGCCCCAGGGAGAGAAGGAAAATTCTTACCTGCAGGCACAGGTCATCCAGGCTCAGGTCTGAGTGGCCACTTTCTAGCCCTGAGTTAGCCACCAGCCTCCCTGAGAAAAACACTGTGAGATGGGAAATGGGGGCATCTCCCAGACAGGAAGTGGGGAACACAGAGCTGGAACCCTAGGGTAAAAGAAATAATGGAAAATGGGGAACCAAGAGACAGAAAGTGGGGTTGCTGAATCTTCTGAGAACGGGAGTCAAAGGAGCTGGGGATCCCGGGAGACAAGAGGATGGGACTAGTGCCCTAAGGTGCAAAAGTGGGGTGTTGGGCTCCAGAGGCGATCTCACCCCCACCCTTACCCCTCCCGGCCTCCAATGGAGGAAATGCAGTTGGAGCAAAGGAAACAGCCTGGGCATGGAGAACTCTGGAGTTATGCTAAAACGGAGCAGCACCCACCACCCTACAGCCACTATGCATATCTCCAAGGCTGGTCCCTCCTCACTGGCTGCCCCTCCAGGGGCTTCAGGCCAGCGGCAGCAGCTGCTTCATTCCGTGGCCCTAGAAGCTGCAGAGACCACAGACCCAGGCACTGTCCAGGCAGCCACATAACTGCTGAGCCATCTCCCTCCCCCTCCCCAGAGCCTAAAAGAGTCCAGACGCCTTCACTAAGCAGAAAAGATGTGGGTGGGGCTCTGGAAACTCATCGGTGGAAAATGAAGCCACCTTCCTCCAGTCATTGTCCACTGATGCCAGACCATCATGCCTTCGGTGCTCTGGGCCACCTTAGGAACCTGATTAGCTAGCTCAGGCTTAGGAGCCAGAATGACTCATTTTCGAACCTTGACCACCCCTGACTGGCTGTGTGGCCTTGAACATGTGTCTCTGAGCCTCAGTCTCCACATCTGTAAAATGGCCAGCCCTAAATGGATGCAATAAGGGTATAGTAACGTATGTGACTATTGTTTGAAGAGCACAAATAACAGAGGTGTCAGGCGCCTCTTTTCCAGCGATCTAATCCCCCAGATGGTAAGAACACACCTGAGCTTGTCCTGGACACCCACGGTCCCTGCCTCCTCACTCCAGTGTCCTCAGCTCCTGATTTCCTAGCAACACTGCCCCCACCCCCAGCCCCTATCCCATCTCTCATACTCCTGGTCCCTGAAGCATCCATCTGATGGGCCAGAAGAACATGTTCCCTAACCCTACATACTATCTCTGGAGATTTTGTCAAAAGTCTGCAGATGGAATCGAGGCTGAAGTGACCCACTATTCCAGAAGGGAGTGTGCCCTCCCCTAGGAGTGCTCAGCTGAAAATAAAAGGATTGGGGACCCAGGTCTAAGAGAGCTGACATAATCAAGCAAAACAGACAGAGGAGCAGAACTGGTCTGAAGTCAAGCAGGGTCCAGCTCAAGGGGCAAGGCTTTGAGATAGCAGTGGTGGTGATTATCATGATGGTAAACATCGTAATGGTGGTGAGACGATGATAATGTCTCCAACAGGGAAAGGGGGTCCACTCTGTGAACAGTTCATTCAAGGCTCCTGAAATAAAAACTCCTCCCCTCCCCTCTGTGGATGAGGACACTGAGGTTCAGCGATGTTCGCTAACTTGCCTCAGGTACCACCGAGAGGGATTCCGACCCAATCCGTCCATCTCCCTTGCACAATGTGCCACACTACCTACCATGCTGAAGGATAAGAGTCTTGGGGGGCAGGGGTGCCATGGGAGAGAGGACAGCAGGATACTAAGACCACAGGTGCGGGAGTGTTCAAAGATCTGAGTTATTGGGAGCTGTTGTAGGGATCTTGGGGAGCCAGGTACTCCGCACCTCCTATGAGAACACCGTTCTGGTGGGCTCTGTGTCACTTGGATTGTCACCCGGCTCCATGTCCCCCAAGGTGGCTCACTGTTCAGCAGGCACTTCATTTCCTTTGGGCTCCTCCTCCCTCACTTGGCCTTCCTCCTCCCTGGTGTCACAGGCAGGACCGCTCATGAGGAGGCTCTAAATGTGGCCCAAGCAGGCAGGGAGGCCAGAGGGAGGGGGCAGAGAGGCCTGGGCCAGCGTCCCAGCCCCCACCTGGACACCCGCAGGGCCAGGACCCACGACACTGATCTGCTTGGCCTCCCAAACACTCTAGCTATTTCCCGTCTCCTCTCTTCTGGACGCGCAGAGGGAAAGCCCGGGAGGAGTCTGCGAGGTGCAGGTTTTCCTCTAGGAATTTGTATATTTTTTTTAAAAAGCAAGCAAACCTGGAAAAGCTTGGGACAAGCCCAGCTAATTTTAGTTTCTAATGAAAACAGCAGGTGGCCGAGAGGATCTGATCTCCCTGGCAGGGCCAGGGCCCTCCAGCCTTGCAGGCTGCAGGCACGGGCCGGGGTGCGGGGAGGGCCTCCTGGGAGGAGCCTGAAGGACCTGCAGCCCCTGTGTGAGAAGATGGGGCACGAGCTGGCTGGCAGCAGCAGCCTGGGCTGGTGGGGTAACCTGATCGATGGCACGGCTGTGGCTCGAGTCCGGGGTGGCCGCGGCAGCAGGTGGCAAATTGCTAAGCGTGTGCTCAGCAGCAGCAGGAAGAAGCCTAATTTGGGGCAATGCAACTCCGACAGGGGAGAAGTGGGGATGGTCGAGGCTCTCCGCAGGCCGGCCTGGCCCAGCAGTAGCAGCAGCAGAGACCGAAATGCCCAGGCTCTGCCTGCCCCAGAAACGACTTGTGCAGTCGACATTTGAGCCCAGCCCAGCCCCAGGGTCAGCCAGTGGCACGCATGTCTCTGGGGGAAAGGTTGAGCCACCTAGGGTGCAGAGAGAGGGTTCCTGAGGTCCCTGGGACCAGGTGGGCCTAGCCCCTAAGGGTCTCCAAGCCCTCAGCAGACTGAAGGGCAAAACCATTCCCAATACTGTCCCTCACCCCCACACACACTGTCCTTTCCTGCCCTGAGTACTCCGCCAGGAGGTAGGCAGCAGGGACCTAGCCAGGACAGGGCCCTCTGTTCACCCTGGAAGTTTTCCTTGAACACTTTCTCTGTGCTGCACCATGGAGCCCCCAGGCTGACAGGATACCACATACAGACCCCCAAGCAGGGTACAGGGGAAAGAGAGTCCCCATTCACAGCTGGATTTGCATTCTAAGCTTGGTGGCTCACTAGCCGGTGACTTTGGGCAAGTTGCTGTACTTCCTCAGGCCTCAGTTTGCTCATCTGTACAATAAGGTCAGATGTCCTAAGGACACCAGACAAGCAAGCAGTGCAGGGGACAGCCTGTGACACCAGGGTTCTCACTCTCTCCACCCCATTTCCAGCTCCATTTTCAGCTCTGGCACCCAGCCCTTCCCAGGCAACACCGGAGGCTTTAGGAGAACCTGGGGGTAGGGGTGGGGCCGTGCCTCCTGTGGCACGGAAGGGGACAGCTGCTGGGCCAGATAAAGGTAGGGGTTAGGGATGGTGGGCATTGGTGCCAGCCGTGGGGCCAGGGACGCTCCCCAGCGGAAGAGGTTTCTCAGCTTCTTCCTGGAAGCCGTCCCAGTGACTCACAGCCATGGCAGCCCGGCAGCTCACCCCTAAATCCCTACTGCTGTTATTTCAGCCCACCTCCCCCTGGTTGAGCTCTGAGCCTCAGAGAGAGGGGGTAGGAAGCCCCTCGGGTTTATCTTATTCCTTGATCAATGGCAGGAGCTCCATCTATCAGCCTGGCATGGGTCCAGGAGGCCGTTGAGGCTGGGAACCCCCACCCCAGGCTATAGAAGCAGGGCTGTCCCATTTCCAGTGGGACGGTGGAAATGGCCACACAGACCCACTGCTTTATGAAGTCTGTCCTGAAAGTATGGAGCCAATGTCAATATAATTAAAAGTGTTTGCTCGGCTGATGCTTTTGGGAAAGACCTCGTATTGTACCCATGAGGAGATAGGCTTCGAGAGGGGCAGAGACTTGCCCAAGGTCACACAGTGGGTCAGTGGCCCAGCCAGGCCTCTGTCACCTGCTCCCCCTGCCCACAGAACCTCTGCCCCTTGACCTCTCCCTTCCCCGGAAGCCAGGACCCAGCACAGTCCCACCTGGCCCCTTGGCTAGATGCAGAGGTAGCATAGGTTGAGATGGGACAGGCCAACTCTGCGACCCCATGTCACAGGGGACATAGGTGCCCCTACCCTCCTCCAAGAGGCCAACCCTGGGTCTGAGCAGGAAAGGATCCAACTTGAGGCCCAATTTCTTGTCCCCTCACCGGTGGCCTCCCAAACATGGACCTGGCCCACAGCCAGTAGCTGGGCTCTTGGCGCCCCCTGCAGGCCAAGAGCACTAGGGGACCCGCCCTATAGGGGACCCCTTCCCTTCTCCCGCAGAGGCTGGGGAGCACCCAGGCAGCACTGAGGAGCCAAGTGTCCTCCTTGCCTTACAGATGCACCCTTTCCCTGCCCCTCAACCCCCTCCCTCTGCCCTGTCCCTCTGAGAGGCTCAGGCTTCTGCCAGGACACCACGTTTCTGTGCATCCGCGAGGCAGGACCTGGTAGAGAAGACAGGGAGGCCCCAGAAAGGCAAGAGAAGACAGGGTGGAGCGCCTCGGCCCGAGACCACCCACCTCTCACTGGCCCGTGCTGCCAGGGAAGAGAGCGATCCTCGTAGCCCCGGCGCACCCACAATGCGCCCACTCGGAGCCAGATGCGGCAGCCCCATTAAATCGCAGTAATTTCTCACAGCAGCCCTCTGGGACAGGAACCGTTCTCTCTCCGCTTCGAGATAAAGAAAGCCAGGCTCCAACAAGCCGCACCACCAGGGGGCTGACACTACAGTGACGAGGAAAGTGGGTCCCAGAATCAGACCTCCCTCAGGCTTAGAAGGAAGCACCCCCAGTAGTTACCCAAGAGCTGCCCCTAAAGGACTCTCCAGGCCAGGGCCAGTGCCAGCCTGGTTCACAGCTGCTCCTGGGAACGTGTTAAAAGCCCAGATGCCCACCTGGAGTGGGGCCCAGGCACCTGCGCTCTCAACAAACCCACAAATGTTTCGCTGTGCGGCCAGGTTTGAGAGCCGTCACTCTGGTCCAACCCACATGCCTGGCAAATAGAATCCGGCCGCTGCTTGCACACCTCCAGGGATGCAGAGCTCGGTGACAGCAGGCAGCCCGCCAACGGCACCTTGGTTGTCATCCTTAAGTTGCATGAGCCAAGCTCCCAGCAGCTTCTGCCCCTGGGTGTCAATTCTAGTCGCTGAGCCACCTAAAGGAACAATGCTCTACCAATGCTTTGAAGTCAGGTAAACCCAGGTTCGAGTCCTGGCTCCACTTCTTACTGTCAGTGTGATTTTGCACGGAAGGCAAATTGCTTAACCTGTCTGTGCCTCAGTTTCCTCCTCTATAAAATGCGAGTTTGCTGTATTTCTGAGAAGCTAAATGCAATAATCTAAGTAAAGTACTTAGCCCCCTAAGTTCTGTAAAAGTTTGCTATTTTTTATTGTCATCATCTGAAAAATGTCCCTTATTTTAGTGGAGTTTTCTGTGTACTTTTCCCTCTTGTCACCATTTATTCATTCACTCCTTCACTCAGCAAATAATTGTTGAGTGTCTGCCCCATTGCCCCAGACTCACGTCAGACCATCTTTCACATACAAGATCCAGAGTCACCACCAGCTCTCCTCCCACCACTGGGCTGCCATTTATACACCTACTATGTGCCAGGGACACCAAGTGTGGGGGTCGACAGACTGAAGGGCAGCAGTTGCAGCATAAGCCGTGGGAATATCCAAACCTGGGCTCCAATCCAGGTCCACCCTTACAAACCGAGTGACCATGAGCCAGTTACTTTACCTCTCTCTGAAACCTAACCAACACTTAGTAGGTGCTCAGTTAATGCACAACCCTCTCCTTTGAGAGAGGAATCACTTTGTCTTTACAGGGCCCTTCGCCATCCTAGTGAGCATTTCTGTGTCTTGTTCCTGGCCTCCTTGCCTCCTGGCCCAAATTACAAGTGTCTGTCATTAGATGAGGCAGAGCCTTCATAGACCCCTCAACCTGCTGTGGAAGAGGGCAGGCAAGCGGAAGGCCCTTGGGGTTTGAAGGAGTTTGAGGCTCAGCTCTGGCACTTGCTGCCTCTGTCACCTTGGACACATCACCCTCTCAGACGTTGTTCTGGAATCCATATAATGAGCGTAATAGTTACCTAATAGGTTTGGGGTAAGGATGCCCTAGAATAGAGTGCCTACCACCGTGCACAGCACATAGTAGGTATTCAATGAATAGTAGTGCTCTCTCCCATCCTCCACTGAAATGGGTATATTAAAGCCCCTTCTCCCCACATGTGCCTAACCCCAGAGCTTCTTGACATAAATTAATCTCATCTACATTGTGATCCTCACCATAACCCCATGAGGTGGAGCCCACACTGTTGCCCCCTCTTCAGGCTGTAAAAAGCCCAAGGGCCTGAGGAGAGATCATGGCATACTTGGTTTTTGAAGGCTCTCTCACCTGCCACTGCCTATGTGCTGACCATTTGCAGTCCCCCCGCCCTTCATGCCCTCACTGTCCCACCCACAAGTGCTGCAGCTCTGATGCTGGTCTCCATCTGATGTCCCTGGACTGTGACTGGCAGTAAGAGTCTTGCTTTGCAGCCAGAAGGTGGGCTTAGGTCACTGGAGTCCGTGCCTGGGGGCAGGAAAGAGGGTCATCAGAGCAGACAGTGACTCTCAGCCAGAAGGCATCTCAGCTGGAAGGTGTAGGAGCCCAGGAGCTAGGACATAACATTAGGGCACAGATGCTGGTGCAGGGGCCACCCAGGGCAGGGAGGGACCCCTGGGGACTGTGCCTAGTTTGGCCAACTTGAGACAGAGGCCTGCTCCAGCCCCAAAAGCTGGGCAAGAGGGCCAGACAGAAGATGACAGCCAGGACCCACGCTGAGACAAGGTGGGACCACCTGAGCACAGCCTCATCCTGGGAGTGGACAGGGAAGGGATGGGGCTCTGCGTTGTGTTCCACCCCCACTGTCCTCTCCCCAGGTACCTGGCCAAGCTGTCCTCAGTGGGGAGCATCTCAGAAGAGGAGACATGTGAGAAGCTCAAGGGCCTAATCCAGAGGCAGGTGCAGATGTGCAAGCGGAACCTGGAGGTGATGGACTCGGTGCGCCGCGGCGCCCAGCTGGCCATCGAGGAGTGCCAGTACCAGTTCCGGAACCGGCGCTGGAACTGCTCCACACTTGACTCCCTGCCGGTCTTCGGCAAGGTGGTGACACAAGGTGAGGACGGGGCCCTTGGGGGTCCTGGGAGGCCAGTGGTGCCAGGATGTGGACCCTCTGCCAGGGGACCCCAGGAGAGACCACCATTTCCTTGGGTGGGGAATGATACACTCAACAGTGGCCTGACTATTCAGTCATTTATCAAATGAAAACAGCACCTGCTCCAGCAAGGGCATAGAGTGTGGACCGAGGTGCTGTGGGAGAGGTGTGATCCAGGCGGGTAGGAGATCAGGTGGGAAAGCCATCAGAGGAGGCTGCTGTTCTCTGCGCTGGGCAGTGCTCCACAGTATGCAGTGTCTTCAGTCTTGGAGCTACCACCCAGTGTTACCAAGGAAGAAACTGAGGCTCAGACAGGGGCTCCTCGGAGGGTGAACAGTAGAATCAGAATTCAGACCGGGGCTCCCGACCCCCAAGCCCTGTGCTGTTTTACCTTAACACCCAGCCTCTCATACGTGAGCCCATTTTCATCTGTACCTTTGGTGGCCCATATTGAGATCCTCACTGTGCCCACAGCCCTGAGACCCAGAGACAAACAGCACCAGCTCCTGTCCTCTTAGGCTCTCAGTCAAGTCAAAACCATGCTTTAGTAGGAGAGGATTGCACATCAATAGAACTAACTAGGAACCAGGCACTGCTCAAAGTGTTTTTAACTCACCTGGCCCTTTGGAATCGGCCTCCATGTTACAAAAGAAGAAACTGAGGCACACTGAGGGTTAAGTAACTTGCCCTAAAAAGTGATGGAGCAAGGACTTGAGCCCAGGCAATCCAGCTCCAGGGTGTTGCTTATATCCATGATGAGAAAATGCTGTGATGGAGGGGACATAGGAGTCCTGGGAGGCACAGGGTGACCCCTCCTCTGGCCAAGGCTGGGGCTCACAGCAAGCATTCCCGAGAAGGTAAGGCCTCAGCAGAGATCAGAAATATGAGACGGTATTAAGCCCAAGGATGGTGGGCCAGGGCACAGAGAATGTTCCATGCAACTCATTGGAAGGCTCCTTGAGAGGTCACGGGGTCAAGCCTCTGCCCTCGAGGAAGTACTGCAAAGCAGCTGCGTCTTTTCCTACTTCCTGAGCAGGAAGCTGACACCCCCAAGCCTCCGACAGTGGATGGGGCCCTCTGACTTGCTCGGGCAGCCGCAAGGCGTTGCCTGGGCCAGCCTTTGTCTTGGCACCTGCGGTCCTGGGCAGCTAGGGCTGCAGGGCTTGTGGCAAACCATTCGGATGTTGTTGGAAACCAGCTGTGATAGACGTTTGGAAGCCATTCTCCTGGGAGTTGGCAGAGGTCGAAACGGCACAATCATGCTTGGCTTACGGAACGTTGCCGCGCCAGAGAGGAGGCTGAGGCCCAGGGAGCCGTCTGGTAGCGGAGGGTTTCCCGGGACTGTCTGTCTGATGAAGCCCAGGTACTAGGTCCAAATAACAGACTCTGCGCGTGGGAAGCCCCTCTCGCACAGGAGGCGTTAGGTGTTCGGGGTGGACTAGTAGGTAGACCAGCAGGTTTCAGCTGCCAGGCCCCTTCAGACTCCCAGCCTTTGCACGTGCGGCATCCTCTACCCCAAATATCCAAACCTCCATCTCTGCCAACTCAGCAGGTCCCTCCTCCAGGCTTCCCAGCTCCCACAGCAGGTGGTTGCTGCTTTTCCTCTGACACTCTTTGTCCATGCCAGGGTTTCCCCCAACCTTTTCTTTTTTCTTTCTTTCTTTCCTTTTTTTTTTTTTTTTTTTTGGAATTTTTTTGTTTTGAAATAATTTCAACTTGACAGAAAAGCCGCAAAAAGAGTACAAGGAATTGCCACATACAGTCTTTACCTCGGTTCACCAACTGTTCACATTTTAACTCATTTGCCCTGTCAATTTCTCCCTCTCTCAAAACATACACGCCCACTTTTTTTCCACACCACTCATGTTCACGTGACTTTCGTGACACCTTTTAGAGTGAACTGGGATGTCCGTGTCCCCCACCCCTAAACCTTGAGCTGTTCCAAGCCCAGGAGGATGTCTCATTTACTGCTTCCCAGCAGAGCCTGGCATGCAGGGGACAGCCTGTGGGTAGCTTCCCATGGCGGGAAGCAAGCCAGGGCAAGGACGAGAGGAGCAAAGAAAGGCAGGTGGGGGTCAGTGCTGACCTGAAGCCAGTGAAGGACCCCATTCTTCACCTGTGCTTGCGATAGGAACTAGGGAGGGGGCCCAGCCCTGGCTCAGCAGGCCTGGGAAGACACTGAGGATCCTACCAGGCTTGGCTGGAACCTGCTCCAGCTCACAGCTGGAGTGGCTTGGTCTCATGTCCAGCTCCCTAGGAGCTGAGGCGAGGTGCCCTGCCCCAGACCCACCACACCTGGCAGTCTTCCCCTCCACCCATCTCCTCACTTTTGTGGTGAATGAAATTCCTCTGGGAAAAGCCTTAATTTGTCTCCACTGAACAAGAGGAGAGGGGACTTGCCTATCCCGAGGCCAAAGTGCGACCCTCCAAAGGTGCAGCCTTTGGGGAGCTCGTGTCAAGCATGACCTCAAGCGGTGACTTCACTGCTCTGAGCCCCGGCATCCTCACCTGTCAGTGAGAGCCGCAGGTGTGTTTACCTCATTGGGTTGTCGTGAAGATTCAGTGATGTAATGCGTGGCAGCACTTAGTGTAGACCCTGCCCCGAAAAGAGCCGTCCGTCACCACCAGCTGCTGTCGTTTTTGGCGGCAGTAGCAGCAGCAGCAGCCGCAGGCAGTCTGGGCAGGCCTCCCTCACAGCCCCCCAGCTCCGGGAATTGGGGGGCTTGGCCAGTACCGCATTCATGGGCTGCCTGGCTGGGGTCATGACCTCAGACACGGAAGAGGCCAAAGATAACAGGTGGCCCCCAGAGCCAGGACCCCCCGTTTGTTGCGGGGCTCTTGTGTGCTATTCGCATCCCATCACCCTGACTCTGCGAGTGTGTAGCATTGTTTTTGCTTCATGGATGAGCCAGGGGCTCAGCCAGCAGAGGGTGGTAACACACCCAGGTCCGAGACCTGCCAACTCTTGACTGTGACACCTCCCGTAAGGTCCTGCCATTCCCTAGCCTCCCCATCCTGCTCCCTATACAGTGGAGACAGTCCCAAAACCAACCTCCTGGGACGCCTGTCAGGATTCAGAGACAGGATGCCTCTGCAGGGCTAACTGGCTCCCACAGAGACACCCCTATCCCAACCCCCGCCCTCGCCCCTGACTCTTAACTGCCTGAGGCCTCCCAGCACCCCCACCCTGACGCCGCAGAAGCCACTGCTTCTGTCCTACGGAGGCGAGGTGGACAGTGAGATCATGGCGAGGACAATGTGTGCTCTAGGCTGAAACTCTACCAGAAATTTGGTAAAGTTGGCCTCTGGGGAAGCCAGGCACAGGGGCTGAAAGGTGGCAGTTGTTGGCCGAGCAGGCATTAAGGGCCAGATATGGGATGACTGCCACCATTCAGTCTCTCCTTCATCCCAGTGCCTACAACAGCACCCGCACGCGGCAGGTGTTTGTTGAATAAATGGAGAGGGTCTGAGGGTGGGAGGAAGAGCCACAGAGTGTGGCGAAGGTTGGGAGTTGCCATGAGCAGGACAGGAGACCAGGAAAGGCCGAACAGACAGCCTCCTCTTCTGCTTCTGCCTACAGGCACCACAGGGCCTCTGCCGGCCTCTGCATCTTGTCTGTGACCTTGACCAAGTTCCTGCCTTGAGAAAGGAGATCTAGTGAGCCCTGAGGCCCCTTCAGGTTCTGGCTGCCATTTGAACGTAGGGCACTGGCCTTAGCGAAGAGGATTAAAAACCAAGCCTGTCTCTCCACCCGCACGAGTCTAACATCACTGAGGGCTCCTTACTGGTAACCTCAGGCTGGGTTTGAGAAGTAAATGCTTTGCAGTCCTTGGTCACTCACTGAAAAAACCTGTTCTCATCCTTGTCCTCAATGATATTGGCATCATGTTAGACCTAATGAGGGCGAGAACATGCCTTCTTCCTGGGTACCCTCTCAGGGCAACCTTTTGGTGCCATCAGATCATTTAACAGGCAGTGGTGGGGCCACCCCCAGAGACATTCTGCCACTGAGAGTTCCTTGAGGACATACTCACCTCAGTGTCCCTAGGGCATAGCCTAGGTCCTTGCTCTCAGCAGCTGATCAGTAAACTTTTGGTGAGGTAAGCACCAGGAAAGAAAGAGTGTCTGCCCTAAGGAAATGTAGCCCAATGGCAAAGACACGGTCAGCTGACTGGCCTTCAGAGTGTGCCTGCCCCATCGATCTTGATCAGCAAATGAATCAAGTGGCATTGATCACCCAACAGTTAATTTTCACCATAGCTACTGTGTCTACTATGTGCCTGAGACTAGACTGAGCATTTCCTTACTCTACCCCATCGGATTTCCAGAACCACCTGATGGGGTCAGTAGTATTATCAGCCCTGTTCTATGGACAAGGAAGCTGGAACCACTCATCTAGAAGTGGCAGCGCCAGGACTCCATCTCAGGCCTCTCTGGCCAATGTGCCCGCTCTTCCCCAGCCCCACGTCTCCAAGCAGTTGTGCGAGGCCTGCTCTGTGCCCAGCCCTGTGTTAGGTGCTGGAGGGCTAGAGGAGCCGTGTAAGGACAGCGTGATCCCAGGAGCTTCTAGTCTGGCTGCAGAGGCCAAACACGTAAGACACTTAGGATCTGCAGCTCAATTCCTATTGCGAGGGCCAGGCAGGCCATCAAAGGCAAACACCTGATGGTGGGAGGGAAACAAGATGCACAAGGGTCTGGCCTGCCAGATGGCAGGGCTTTTCCCCATGAGCAAGTTGGGAAAATGAGGCTCAGAGAGGAAGAGTCTTAACACAGCTTTGCCCAGCTCCAAAGCCTTTCCTCTTCGCCCTGTCTGCATCGTCTTTTAAATTCAAGAGGTTTCCTGGAGGTGACTTCGGGAAAAGGTAGGCTTTTTCAGCTAAGAGAGCAAAAGAAACTAGATAGGCAGGCTGGGGAGAGAAGGGGGAATAATGTCCTTCTCAGAGGCCCATGTCCATCCTGCCTCCTCCCCAGGGACTAACACCGACTCTGCTTTGGAAACGTGTTGTGCTGGGGACAGCACTTCCACCAGGACCCCCACCAGGTGCCCAGGGCTTCCTTTGCAGCCCAACTCAGCCTCATCTGGTTCTCTTCCAAACACTCCCTCTAGTTAGAATGTAGCTCCTTCTAACATCTGGGAGAGACATCTCATGGGATGTGCTCAGAATTGTTCCAATTCCCTCTTGGCCATGGACTGGCTGAGGGACCCCAGACAAGCCACTGAGCCTCACTTTTTCCTCCACAGAGCAGAGCTGGAGAGAGCTGGTTGCTTAGGTGGCTGGTTGTGAGCCTAGGTAGCATGTGCAAAGGCCCCCTCACCCTCAGAAAGGGGAGCTGTTGCTGGAGGTATAGGACAGCATTGGGTGCCCAGCCCCAGGCAGCCTTAGCATGTGAGCGAAGATGGCCCTGGGATGGGACCCAGAGGACACACAGGATTTAGACCAATGGAGCCAGCAGAGGAAGTGCCCTGGGAAGGAGAAAAAGATGGAAAGAAAGGAGCTGAGTGTGGGATGAGCAGATGGCTCTATGGAAAAGGCAGAAGGTGGCAGGGCAGCTGCTGGCATTTTAAGAAGTCCTGCCTTATCCTGGGCCGGCTCTGCTGTCCCAGGAGGACAAAGCCAGGACTGTCTTTCTCCTGCAGTGGAACAGGCAAACGCCCCTGACCAGGGAGCAGTTATCTACCACATGGCTGGGAACTCCCTTCGGCTACACTTGCAGGAGCACCTCGACCCTTTTCTCTCAGGTGTCCCTGCCAGGTGCCCTGGGCACCTTGGTAGAGGAGGGGAGTCAGGAAGGGCTGCGGTACCAAATCAAAGGGCTGGGACCCAGGAGTTGGAAAAAGCTACAGAAGCCACGGCAATGGGCTTTAGGGGCACATTTTCCAGGCCTTCTGGGGCCTGCTGTGCTGAGCACAGCCCGCTGTTCACCATCCCCCAGTAAAGAACCCACAAGAGTAACTGAGCTTGTCCCATAGCACGTGAGATTTAGGGTAGACCTAAAGAAGTTCTTTGCTTCACGCATAGGTGGTGAGAAGAGAGGCTGCATGTATCTTCCCAGGGGCTCTGGCAATGGGGCAGGATGGTGTCAAGGTTGAAAGCTCTGAAGCCAGGATGCCCGAGTTCAAATTTCGGTCCCACCACTCTCCAGTGGGGTTTTATTACACAAGCTGCTTCACCACTCAGTGCCTCAGTTTCCTCATCGGTAAAATGAGTTACAAATTTCAACTTCATAGGATTATTGGGAAGCAGGTATAAATTATGTAAAGTGCTGGTCCTAGCACAGGGTCAGCGCTCTATACACTTTAGCTTTTTGTCAACTTCCCTCCAGAATGTCTTCCTTCAGGCCCACTCCCACGCCAAGAAAACCATGAATCGCATTCTATCCCCAAAGGCAAGGACTTGGGAGTCCTAGCAGATGGGTGTTGGTTTGGGGAATGAGGCAGAGATCTCCCTGGGCAACCTCACAGGGTGCCCTGCACCCCAAGGCCACGAGCACTCAAGGGAGGAGGTGAGGACAGAGCTCGGGGTGGCCCGGGGCTGCCCCAGAGCCTGGAGGAGCAAAGAAGAAAGGACCATGCAGGTCAAGATCTGGGGCCCATGCCCCTGCCTCCTGCTTTCCCTTCCCCCTTGGTCTTTGGGGCAAAGAATTGTGCTGGTTCAGGCCTGGAAATACCAGAAATACCAGAAACTAAAGTCGTCTCTCTTTGGGCGGCCACAGCACAAAACCAACCAACATGATCCTGCTATTAACCTCGATTAACTTGGAGAGGATTCCATCTCAGGCTGTCAAGGCCCCCGTGGCCCCAGCCAAGGCTCCTGAGGCGGCCCAAAATGGCCAGGCCAGGGCAGAGGGTAGGCAGTGGAGAGTGGGTGGTGGACAGCATCCCCAGTTCAAGGACGGAACCAAGAACAGGGCATCCTGAGCCATCGGGGCCCGAGCTGCCCCCACCCCAGCTCGGCTTTTTCTGCTGCCTGTCCACAGACACGGGCACGGAGGAGGTGACTGTTTCTGCCTGACCACGGCGACTGCTCCCCAGGGCAGCCGAGAGCATAGCCCTGGGTGTCGCAGAGGTAATTGCCAACCACGGGGCCAAAACCTGCCCCCTCCACTCCTGCGGACACAGACACTCCAGCAAGAGACAGAAGGACAGTCACGGGCACACAGAGGCCCTCACAGGGCCCGGGAGAGGAGCAGGGCCTGTCTGGTCACACTCCCAGCCAGCCATGCACACACGCACCACACTTGCACTGCACACACATACATACTCCCTCCCACCCCCCACACCCCCAGAAAGAGGCTCCACAGAAGCTACACCCCCGGAGGCACCGTTCCTAGGAGGATAAAAACACCCATTCAGTCAGGGGGCGAGAGCAGGTACCAAAATAGAACCACTGAGAAGTCGTGGGCGGAAGGGAAAGAACAGGCACAGAGGTGGACAGACCCGTGTTCTGAGTCCAGGCTCTATCCCTCCCCGCCCCCCAAAACTGCACTGTGCCATCTGTAAAATGGGAACAGATAAAAGCTCAGGTGGTAGAGGCTGGGCCTCATCAGCAAGGGGTCAGGTAAACAGGGGGGCCCTTGTGATTCGCATTTACTCTTATGAGATGAGGAAGCCTGACGGTATCAGGAATCAGCTCAGCCTGGGGCAGCACCCTAAGGTGGGGGACGTCTCAGATCCCAGAGGAAGAAGGGGTAGCTGGGAAATAGGTACAAAAAGACAGGTCTTAGAGGAAGCCGGACGTGGGGTAGCAGCCCAGCCTGCTGCTTCACAGCTCTGTAGTCTGGTTGCCATCCAGCTGCTCCCCTGAGCCTGTCCTCCCTCTCAGTTGAACAGCACTGGCTTTCTGGAGGGGCTGTGAGAACAGCTGCCCCACCGGAGCTCAGAGCAATACTGAAGCTCGGCTGCCTGATCTCTGTAAAATGGGGGTGATGATAGTCCTGACCTTCCAGGACCTGGGAGGATAAACTGCGGAGAGAGGGCAGCACCTGGCACACGTGTACCTAGCATCCGGGTGGTGATAAGAATCACCAGCACAGTGTCACCCCTGGCCCACGGGCATCAGCCTGCTCAGATCTCTCTGTGGGCCTTGATGGTTCAGGTCCCATGTATCCCCCACCTCTGAAAAGGAAGGTGGAGGAGGAGCCCTGGGACCCAGCCCTGCCCTCCCTCTGCTGCCCACAGGGACTCGGGAGGCGGCCTTCGTGTACGCCATCTCTTCGGCAGGTGTGGCCTTCGCAGTGACAAGGGCATGCAGCAGCGGGGAGCTGGAAAAGTGCGGCTGTGACCGGACAGTACACGGGGTCAGCCCCCAGGGTAAGTGCAGGACCTGGGGAGGCATAAGTGGGAAAGCAGGGGCCTCCCACTCAGCCCTGACCCCTTCTGCCCACTGCACCCCAGGCTTCCAGTGGTCAGGATGCTCGGACAACATCGCCTACGGTGTGGCCTTTTCCCAGTCATTCGTGGACGTGCGGGAGCGAAGCAAAGGGGCCTCGTCCAGCCGGGCCCTCATGAACCTCCATAACAACGAGGCCGGCAGGAAGGTAGGGTGCCACTTCTTCTACCACTGTCAGCACTGGGGCAGAGGCAGGGTCGGCAGGGTCGCTGTAACACTCTCCCAACCCATGTGCCACTCAGAAAGCATTTGCTCAGGCTCTCGCACCAGCACCAGGCACCTCCTCTCAGCCATGGGGCACCGGGAGACAGGGTGAAAGACAGGGGAGCACATTTCCGAGGTGTGAGTATCCCCCTCACACACACACCACGCACATTCCCCAACACCCCCTGCCCAGGCATATTTATGTACACAGGTATGTGTCTCTATCCCTGTCTCTCACACCCTCTACTAGGCAACGCAGCTAGGATGTGAATCCTGTGTCACGTCAAAGTCATGAGCTTATGTCTGATACCCACCTGCCTTCTCACTACCTACTGGTCAAGGCTCCTGTGCAATTCAGTGCAGCCATGTTCTTCCCTATCCTGTCACTTCCACTCTGTTTCACGACACTGCCCTTTAAAATGTCTCTCCCATCATCTGCTAGTGCCCCAGAAGCAGCAGCAACATCTTCAGCTGTCCCCAACACAACTTACCAGCCCACCATTGCATAGGTGGTACTTCACACAGAGGAAGCATGACGGTACATCTTCTAACACTGCAGCCATGCCCCCCACCAGCAGCCTCTCCCCAGCCTCGCCTGACACACCTCCTGACGGCTCTCCCCTCCTCACCCCCGCAGGCCATCTTGACACACATGCGGGTAGAGTGCAAGTGCCACGGGGTGTCAGGCTCCTGCGAAGTGAAGACGTGCTGGCGAGCTGTGCCGCCCTTCCGCCAGGTGGGCCACGCGCTGAAGGAGAAGTTTGATGGCGCCACTGAGGTGGAGCCACGCCGCGTGGGCTCCTCCAGAGCGCTGGTGCCTCGCAACGCGCAATTCAAGCCACACACAGATGAGGACCTGGTGTACTTGGAGCCCAGCCCAGACTTCTGTGAGCAGGACATGCGCAGCGGCGTGCTGGGCACAAGGGGCCGCACGTGCAACAAGACGTCTAAGGCCATTGACGGCTGTGAGCTGCTGTGCTGTGGCAGAGGCTTCCACACGGCACAGGTGGAGCTGGCCGAGCGCTGCAGCTGCAAATTCCACTGGTGCTGCTTCGTCAAGTGCCGGCAGTGCCAGCGGCTGGTGGAGCTGCACACGTGCCGGTGACTGCCGCCCAGCCCACACCAGCACCCACCGAGTGGCCCGGGGAAGGCCGGTAATTTAAACAGTCCCCCACTACGTACCCCAAAAGATACTGGTTATATTTTTTTGTTTTGGTTTGGTTTTTGGGTCCTGATGTTATTTATTACTGAAACTAGGCAGGAGACCCCAGGGCACCAACTGGGGTCTCCTTGAAGCCTGGGTCTTAGTGGCTACCACTGACCAAAGGGACCTTGCTCATGCTTCCAGCTGTCCACATGTGGCTGCTGCTGACCACTCAGTCATTATCTGTATCCGTTTTTCTACTTGTAGACTTAAGGTGGGGAACAGGAGTGTTACAGCACACATGCCTGCTGACTCTGCCATCTAGGGAAAGAGGTGGCCCAGTGGCAGGGGGAAATCAGTGCCGTTTTGCTGGAAGTTGCATCCCTGCACACACACACAGACCCCTGGCAGCTTCAGCCTGGTGACTTTGAATTCTCAAGCACCCTGGAAAGGGAATGGGGCAGGTACCAGGTCAAGAGCAAAGGGTTACTTTCAGCCCTCCATGAGTAGCTAGAGGTTCAATTTCTGTGAGACCTTCCAGATAGAAAGAACAGGTAGGATGAGGGGAAGAGAAAGCTCCAGTCCCATCCTGCAGCCCCACCTGCCTGGGATCCCCCTCAGAGAGGGAAACCCCCACTCCCTGGCCCCTGGTCTCTCCCAGGCAGGGATACAGGCTGCCATCCTGGATCATAGATCCCAGCAGGGCGGGATGCCCCCATGTGAGTCTCCTCCTCACAGTGCTACTCTTGCGTGAAACTAAGAATGGAAATGCTCACACACACAAAGAGGCAAGGGTCGTGTAAGAAAATCCCCTTCCAACCATTATTTCACTCAATCAAATTTATTGAGCGAACACTATGCTCTAGGCCCTGTACTGGGCCATTTCACTGGATGATGGAGAAGACAGGGATGCCTGTGTCCATTTTACAGCAGAGATGGCAGTGCCCAGCCAAGTCCTAGCACAAGCAAGATGCAGAGGCAGAGACACAAGAGCCCTGCAACCAAGGCTCCTCCTGAGCTCCTGTACCCAAAGGCCCAGAAACTGCAGGTCTTGGGTCAGAGACTCAGGGAGAGGGCTGTGGTTGGAGAAGAGGAGCTGTAATGCAGATGGAGGCACAGACCACAGGCTGAGCTCAAGCTGACACAGTTCCTAAGGACAGAGCAGGCTCTGAGGGACAAGGTGGACAGCTGGAAAGCACTCCTGGCCCCAGGTACCTTGGGTACAGAAGAGTCCCCCAGAGACAGCCCTAGCCACCAAGGCCTGGCCCTGCACACCAGCCAAACCAGCAGGAGTCCAGTCCCAACTTCTGTGAGCAAGAGAGCACACAGCAAGTCCTGGCCTGACCCAACTGCTTCCAGGGTGGGCTCCCAACCACCAGAGAAACGCAATGCCAACCCAGTCTCCAGGCTTCGCCCACATTGGGTTCTAGGCTCCTGGGTTGAGGTCTTGAGCTCTTGGCTCCAGGGTTCAACATATGAATGCTAAGTCCCAGATTCAGAATATAAGCTCTGGCCTGTAGAAGCTCTCTAGGCCTTGCGGTTTGTGCCTCCTGGTGTTGGCTCCCTCGCAAACAGGTCAACAGTCTTGGCCTTCAGCCAAGCCCTGTGCTCAATGTCTATCCAAAAGGCCAAGACCAAGTGAGATTCTAGAGCCACATTTGAATGTGGGGATCATCTTGGGGCAGGCGAGCTCTGATGTGGATGAAAGCTGAGCCGGCTGAGTGTCCCCATGGCTGCCCAGCTGGGCTCGCTGCTCCTCTGGCGGGCTCCGTTCAGCTGTCTGCTCTGTGCCAGGGAAAATACTATCCCTCACTGGAACAGGCCAGACCTAGACAAAGGAAGCAGTGGGTACCCCTCCCCCGCCAGAGATAGGGCCGAGCCACTCTCCCCCATCCCCACATCCTATCCCCACAGCCAGGGGAATGGTAGGTCCAGAACGAATGCTGGTCTACGGGGAACTGCCTCCAGAAGAAATGAGAGGGTCTGCCTATTCATAGGCTTGACTTTTCCACCTGCCGAGGGTCCCCTCAAAGCTGATCCTCCTGGGGTTCTGAAGGGTGTAACCTCTGTGAAACAGACTAGATTCTAGGAACCTCTGCTCAGCCCTACCACCACCACCAGCACCTCAAAGGCCAAAGGGAGCCACAGCCACAGGAAAATGGAACTTCCTTAGACATGCCCTCCTCCAAACTGTCCCAAACAAGAGGAAGAACCAGCACAGGCCAGACATAGCCCACCCACCCGACAAGCTGGCCAGAGGGTCCAAGTCTTGCCCCAAACCTTCTCCACTAATCTTGCCCCAGGCAAAGGTGATGTCCTCTGAGGCCTCAGGCTGGATACGCCCCAGCTCTGGATGCTGCTGCCCCCTCTCATCCTCCAATTTTTATACTAGGCTCCTTGCCAATGTGACATCCCCATGAAATAAGTCTGATGCACGATAAAAAGATTATTTCTTTACCTTGCAATTGTGGCAGTGACTTTTTTTATAGGAGGAGGAGTAAGCGAGACTTGGGAAAGGATGGGAATAAAGCAGATGAAGAAGAGCAAGCTCTAGATGTGGGCCTCTTTCCTTGTAACTGGGTGGAGGGCCACGAGTAAAGGACCCCCCAGTATGCTGCCTGGAATTCACTTATAACACACAGAGACCATACTGGCATTTTGCTAAGCTGTAATCAGCTATTTGAACCTTGGCCCCCGAAACCTTCCTGAGCGTTGATGTGCAGAAGGGAAACCAACACAATGACAGGGGAGGGTATGGCGAAGTAGGTGCCACTTGAGAAGATAGGGGGCAAATCAAATAGATCCTACTTCCTCTCGAAGGCACAGTCCTGGCTGGAAGTAAACTCCAGAATTGAAGCCAAGTCAAAATGAGGTGTCTGGATGGAAAGTACCATATAAGCCAAGTCACAGAAGGTGAGGAGACCCAAGATGGCTTCTGAGGAACCTCACTCTAGTTAAGTCCTCATCCTCACCAAACCATGGCCTCTCTCCCCACTCACCACCCTCACTGCAGCCAAATTCATATGAACCTGGCAACAGGCTGGAAACGGCCTGGTTTTCCAAAAGTTTAATGGGAACTAAAAAGGCTGATGCAAAGTGCTTTCAGGACAACAGGAGTACACGCATGTTTGTGAAGAACCAGGGGAAGGGAATAACAGAAGGTGGGAGGGCATGGAGTCTAGGGTACGGGTGGAGAAGGAGAACACTTCATCCTCAAAACAAGGTCAAGGTGGAGAGAAGGGGTCTGGGAATAATCGAATCCAAGATGACAGAATGAAGAGATGATGTCCACTCCCAACCCTTTCTCAGAACTGCGAAAAGGACCCAAGCTTTCTTTGCACTCAGTCAGACCTGGGCTGGAATCCCTTGGACAACTAATTCCTTGCCCCTCACTGGGACGCCTTTTCTTCATTTATAATATGGTGCTGCTCCCCTTGGCTCAATTTCAAATGGGGCTAAATAAGAAAATAACCTATCTATTGGGGATGTTAAACAAAATAACACATGTAAAGCTCAACAAATGGCAGCCTTTATTTTAAGTATTAATACAATTCCCTTTTCAGGAGTGTAGGAGGCAGTTAAAGCAGCTTTAAGACTGAGGGGCCAGAAAGGGGACTAGAATAAGAAGGGAAGCAGAGACAGGAGGAGATGGGTTAGGAGCTGAAAACAGATGCCCAAGAGGACTGTGGTCCTCCTTTGTCCTCATCTCAGGTATCAGAAGCAGACAGATGTCACAGGACAGAGATCTCCAGGCTGGAGACAGAGACAGAGACCAAATCACAGGGATTGGGATACCTGGGCAGCACCAAGCAGGGCAATGGCAGGGCTACTCCTAGGCACACCAGCAGAAGCTGAGCCAAGGTCCCAATGTGGGCAAGAAGCAGGGTTAGGACAGGGAGCATGGGCCAAGGAGGGCACTGTCAGAAGTGGAGACGAGAGAGTCAAAGCTGTAGGAAGCTGTGTACGTAGTGGGGCCCAGAGGCTCTGCTTGTAAAGATAGAAGGCATTCAGGACTCCCAGGCTGGGGCAGGCGTGGTCAGCTCAGAGAGAGGCTGTGTCCAGATCCATCCCTGACAGCTGCCCTCAGAACTCAGGCCTGATGTCTCTGGGTGGGCTGTGCAACCACATGATAAAGTAGACCTTCTCGGCCCCTTCTTGACAGCCAAGGGTCCAAGGAAGTCTGGGGAAATCAGAGGCAGGGTTTAAGGTGGATCATAGGCCAATGCAGGGCCAAAGAACACAGGAAGGGTGTAAAAGGAAGTATAAGAGGAGCTAAGATGGGCTGAGAAACAGAGTGAGGAAAAAGTAGAGTGGAAGGATAGACAGAGAAGGAACAGAGGAGAAAAGAGGAAGGTGCTGAGAAACCAGAGGGCATCTGGGCAGAGTTGCCCAGCAGCTTCCTAGTAAAAGGAGAAAGTGCTGAGCTTCAGAAGGCGTCTGACTCAAGAAGGGGGTGTGAGGGGATGTCTAAGGGATGTGGGGGAGGGGCTGAAGTGTGGCCTGGCCTGGCCTGGCCCAGGCAATGACTTCATAGGCATCTCCCCCCACTCCTTCCTGAGCCGCCAGCCCTAGTGACCCCCTGCCCGCATCTCAAGGGTCTAGGCCAAGCAGGCGCTGACAGGGGAGAGAAGGGGCCCTCCTGGGCCAGGCCCCCTAGCCTGGCATAGTGCCTGCTGGGAAGGAGGGGCCTAGAGGCCCAGCCCTTGTCAGCATCCCGGCCGGCACTTCGGAGGCAATTAGCAGCCCAGCTGAGCTAATCCCCCGCCTGACGGGGCCAACACAAACAGGCCCAGGCCGGGTGCACACTCGCCTGCCTGTTTGCTAAGGGGCCCGGTGGTCCGCCAAGAACAACACCAATAACCCGGGGCCTTCTCTAGGTTAAGAGGAGGACCAAGGCTTGCTGAAGAGCTGACCATGCCTGACAGGCATACTCTGGACATGTGCCCTGACTGCCCCAGAAAGGCAGCCACTGTTCCCAAGCCTTGGGCCAGCCAGGAAGAGGAAGCTGGACACAAGGAGCCATATACCCTGATTCAGCACTCAACCCCACCCCAACCCATGCCACCTGTGAGGGAGAAGGGCCAACTCAGATTTGTGCTGTCCTGACCAGCCCAACAATCAAGGCTAGAAGGGGCTGAGCCCCAGTCAGGACCCAAAGATTACAGGTTCCATGCTGGACACAGGAGCCCAGAGGCAATTCAGACCTGGACGCTACCTTCATGGGGTTCACAGTCCAGCAAGAGAACAGACCATGTATGACCTTGGAGCAGGGCCAGACTCTAGACCCATCAGCGACCACCTGCACCCCCAGGTGGAGGGGCTATGGCAGAACCCCCTACAGCTGAGAAGGCACAGGGGGACCCAAGAGAAGAGAAACAGACCCAGCGACTAATAAATGGGAAAGACAGCACCAAGAGCAGCAGGAGGGAATCGCAACAAACGTTGGTACAGTGGTCCTGGACCAGGAAGTAACTCCTCTGCACAGCCCCGAAACTCCTGGGAGAACCCATGCCCCAGACAAGGCCCTGATTTCTTGATTCCAGCCCAATTCTGCCTTCCTCAGCCCTCAACCAGGGGGCAGCTCCTTTCTGAGTCAAGCCCTGTATCTTCAATGTGGTTCAACACCTACAGACCTTGCAGCAGTAGAGGCTTGCAACCGCAGCCTCCTAGGAACTTCTACTTGCAAAAGTGACAAGGCCTCCCTGAACTGGCCAGGCCCTTCAGTAAACTGCTGATCACTGATACACAACTACCATTTATTGAGCACCTATCAACAGTGGGGTCAGGCCCACACTAAATACCACAAGCAAATAGAACATAAATACTTCCTATTGGACAAACCAGCTGAGGCAGATGAATGACTTAGCCCCACTTTGCAGATAAGGAGACCAAGAATCACAGCCAAGAAGAGGCTGGCCTATGGTGGTAAGTGTGTGTGCGTCACTGGGCCCCTCCTCCAGTCCCACGCACCTCTCCATCTTCCTTCACCCTACTGCTGACCTACACTTAATTTGGTTCTTCCTGGGCCAAGGGACCTTAGTGCCTTGAGCCCACCCTCTCTATATAGAACAGCATTATCTGTCTCTAGCTGGGCTAACTCAACTCTGTCACTCTGCTGGGGGCCTCTGCATTACTCTGTCAACAGCTTTCTCTAGGGAACAGGGGGAGGAAGGCTGGAATCACACTGCTAGGACTGACAAAACCGCAGCTGGAAACAGCAGCCCTGCCCACCACCCCCTGCCCTGCTGGTGTGGCAGAAGACTTCAGGTCCAGTTCCTAGATTGCCAGATAGGCTTTCAGGTTCCAGCCCACAGCAGGAAGGGGCTGACAATCCAGTCTGAACTCTCCCTGGGCTGCTCCCACACCTGGCTCTAGAATATCTAGTCTGAACCAAGGTATAGATGAGTAGATGAGTCCTTTTTCCCTTTAGTTCAGCCAAAAAGAGAGGCATTTTTTCAAAAAAGTCTTTTACTAGGAAACTGAAGAAAAACAAACAGATCATGAGTACACAGAAACATGCAGATTCCTAAGCAGGACTTTAACCAGCACCTAACCAGAACCCTGCAGTTGCTGCTTCTTCCTTACCTCCTTCTAGACATCAGGAGACCTGGGGAATCTCTCTTAAGATTTTATTTATTCATTTTTTGAGAGGGAGGGAAGGAGAGAGAAAGAGGGGGAGAGAAAGATCAACCGGTTGCCTCTTATACATGCCCTGACCTGGGACTGAACCTGCAACCCAGGCCTGTGTCCTGACCAGCAATCAAACCAGCAACCCTTCCCTTTATAGGATGATGCCCAACTGAGCCACACCAGTCAGGATTGGGGGGTCTCATTCTGGCCCCATTGCTGGCAGCCTATGAAATCTGAAGCAAGTCAGTAACCTCCACAGCTCATCTGTAAGAGATGTATTATAATCGAGCCAGGACCATATCTGATTCCAATTCAAAAGCCTTTATTCTATACATCCTCTCTATCCCTGACATTCTGGCTGTTGGAGAACCAGGTAAAACACTGAATAGGAAAGTGCTTCGTGGACTGGAAAGGGCTACAAGGGGGCGTTGATGGTCGTCATCAGTCACTACCCTGGCTCCTTCTTTAAGCATGAGGTTAAGTAAGTGTGGGAGAAGTAGGGGTGGCACTGTAGGCTCCTGGTCCATCAGATTTAGATGACATTAGAATTTTTTGGATTTCTCTTTTCTTGGGAGTCTTCCCATCCCTCCTTCTCCCTCCTTCCAGCACCTCCTGCAGACTGGGCTTTCTCCTCATCCCTTTCTTGGACAACGGCTGGAACCACCTGGGAAGCTTCAGGAATGGCTGATGGTTATCGCAGCCAGGACAGGGTGAGTTGCTGCCCCTCCGATTCATCACAGCTGGCATGGATCCAGAGAAGTGACCAAGAGGATGCAAGGCTGCTGCTATGGATTCTGACTGTTTCAATTGGGAAGTAGGGCAGCTCAATCATTCAAATCAGGAAGGGATGAGCAGGAGGGACCTTAGACTCATTCCTCAAAAGAACGGGCACGGTGAGGTGGAAGAACCTGAGAGCTGAAATTGCACAGATGTGGGGCTGAACCTATTCTTGGCCTCTCACTAGCTGGGTGACCTCAGATAAGCTAACCCCAGTGAGTCTCAGATTCCCCATCTGCATCACCTGAAAGGCTACTGTGTGAAGAGAACTATAACGTAGACAGGCGTCCATTAAATAGTTTCCTGCCCCATTCCCTTCACTTGTGGCCTAGGACATGCATTCTCTTCCTACCTGGCCAGTTACCATTGCCATATGTTTGGTGATGGCACCCCACACTCTTGACCCCAACCATCTGCTCTAGGCACCCAGGGTACGTTCAAAATGGCATGATTCCTGGTCTCCAAGCTGCTCAGATGCCCCCTTACAACTGCGGTAAGCTTCAGTTTGACGGGAGAATGGTGAAGGGAAACTTCATCCCCTCCAACTTGCCCTCAAGGGTCAGGGCTCAGTCTAGCTCACCCAACAGAGGCATCAACTCATAAGCAAAAAAAAAAAAAGAGAGAGAGAGATTTTCAACTTTTAACCTATGTCCCCTACCTCTGAGAGACATAACCCTTGCTTTGTTACCTCTGACATTTCAAAATAAATCTCGTGACTAAAAATAAATATTTCGTATCCTGGCTGTTGGCTCAGTAGAAAGGCACTGGCCTGCAAACCCAAAGGTCGCTGGTTCGATTCCCAGCCAGGGCACATAACCAGGTTGCAAGCCAGGTCTCCAGCCAGATCCGTAGCTGGAGGCAGGCAAAAGGCAACCATACACTTAAGTTTCTCTCCCTCTCTGCCACTCCCCTTTCACCTCTTTTTTAAAATAAAATATTTAAAACAAATAATTAGAAATAAAAATAAGTATTTCAAGTTACATATACCGTTTGTCCACTGGCCAGTCTAACACTTTCTTCCCAGGGAAAGGTAAATGCTCTGAAGCCCAACAGCCCCCGCTCCACCGCAGCCCAGCTGTGTGCCTTGGGTAGGTCACTTAACCTGTTTCCTTGGTTATAAATGAGTTGTGAAGATGGAGAACGTAAAGCACTTTGGACACTGCCTGTCACACCGCTGCTGCTCAGCCATCAGTTATTACTACAACCAGCACAAGCACTAGAAAAGGTGCCTGCTGCCACCTCTCACTTCTTATCCTGAGACTCACTGAACCAGACGTTTCAGGGTGGGCTCCCCAGACTTCAGCGGGGCAGGGATGGATGCCCTTTTACAGACCAGTGCTTCCCCTGAAGTCCATATACCACATTGTGCCGTACACACTGCTGCTGTCACATTCCTACCCTCCCCTTTGAAACGCGAGCTCTTTCAGGGTGGGATCTAGATCTACTATTTTATAAGGCTGATGGGGAGGCAGTGTCGGGAAGCAGTAAACAGAGATCAAATGAACTGAAGCATGCCCTCTAGAAGGAAATGCAAGCGGCCCATCTGCTGAGCACTAGAGGCACAGGTGGACTGCCAGCCTGATGGGGGCAGCACAGGAGTGAGCTCAACTCCTTGAAAGCTCTGAAACGTTCCAGCTCTATGGCTGGCGCTCTGGACTCCCTCAGAATCAGGAACTCTGGGGAATAGATTTAACCACCTCCATGTACTACTGCCCCTGCATTGCAGGGCCCCACTCCCCTTTCAAGGCTCCAGAGCAAAGCCCCAGCCTGGGTCCACAGCCCCTGCTTTCCATGTAAGGCCTCCCTGGAGGGCCATCCTTCACGGCTGTTATAAATGATGCCCCGGACAGCCATCTGACCCATGGTCTCCTGGTCTCATCTCCAAATTCCTAATGGCTCAGCCAAAGACAACAGTGTGGACTCATTTCTTCAGGGCCTAGAGTGGAAGGCTCCCCAGCACCTGGGAGCAGCTGGAAGTTGGAACTCAAGGACTCATCGCTGCTGGTCTCCTCATTCCGTGCCAAGTGCATCTGTAAACAAGTCTTCTCAGTGGCTCCTGCAGCTACTCCCAAGGGGTCAAAAGGGAGAGAAACAGGCGAAAATCAGGGCAGCCCATGGCTTAGAAGGGAGAACGGAGCCAAGCGAGACCTGGTTTGAAAGATGGTCCCTGGGCGTAGCCAGGCCTGTGCTGCTGGCCCTGTGCCCAGAGCCTTGGATGAGTTTGCCACTGCCCAGGATTGCTGCCCTATGCCAGCTGCTGGGACCCCGAGAGGCACGGGGCCTGTGTCACACTGCTGTAGGTCCCACTGTTTTACAAGTTGGCGGAAAGAGCTTACTGGGGTGGGGATGCCTGGATGCTGGGCTGTTGTGCGTGATTCTGTTTGCTATAAAACAGCCAGACATTCCTAGGACCTGGAATCCCGCCGAGGCCATGGAGCTAGCCTTCCCGGCCATATATCTCCAGGCGGGGGACAGCCTGAGACATCTGAGATAATAAAGACATGATTGTCTCAGCCCTGGGGCTTGTCTCCCCTTTGTCCCAGGGTCCAACAGCCAGCAAGAAGTTTGAAGACATCCTCCCCCTTCTCCTGGGAAAGTACAAATGCATCAGATTCTATAGCCCCTGGGGTGAGCTTCCCAAGAAACAGGCCTGGGATTCCTGCTCTTGGTTCACCAAAACAGAAGGCAAGCAAGGGTCCATCCCATGGCAGCACACAGGAGACTTCGAGTGACCAGGATGTGGAACACCCACTCGGGAGCATGACCTTCTCTGGACACGCATCTCTAATTCTCACTAGCCCTCCAACATAGAAACAATAGAATTTAAGGGATGAAGAAACTGAAGCTAAGAGAGGTTAACGAACTTGTCCAAAGTCACAATTATTCAATGGCAGGGATGGTGTGAGACCTGGATCTGTTTAACTCCAAAGCCTGCAACTTCCACAGTAATTCTAACAAACTCCACACCTCCCCCCGTTTTAATGCTTCTTCCTTAATGTTCAGCTTTTTAACCCCACAGTAGGTGGTTTACCTTTTAATATCTAAAAGAGAAAAAGCTACGAGGGAAACAAAACCCAAACTCCTTAAACTAGAAGTCAGCCCGGTCTCCCGTGAGTTGTTCCCATCTCAACCTGTCCAAGTGTGAGCAACAGTCCGTCCCAAGGGTATGTGGCTTCATGGAGGGAATATGGACATGAAAGATGCTAAGGATGAACCTATCCACTTTGTAAACTAGTGGAATGCCAGTTCTAGCTTTTCTAACTACAGAACCACTGGGTGAAAAAAAGGCACCATCTACCATGACAGTTAAGGTGCTTGAGTATAGGAAGCACTGCACTCAGAGCCAAAAGACTCTAGTTCAATCTGTGGAATCTCCTACAAGCTCAATGCTAAGCCAGTTTTCCCATCTGTAAAACAATGACCTGTTCTGCTTGCTTCACAGGCTTACCTGGGGATGAACATGAAAATATGTATCAGCCCCTTCATACATTTTTTCCCTGTTGATTTCTTTTGCATTCTGACTGCCCCCCGCCCCTCTTCTCCCTGTCTTTTTTCTGTTCAAATACCTGAGCTTGCTATGTGCTTAACACCATGCTGGATAAAAAAAGAGGCTCACATACAGGTTAAGAAAAGATGACAGAGACTTAGGAACATTAGACAGTGTGAGACCAAAACCAACTGGCTACATAAGAACTTAAGAGCCAGGCCTGTCCAAGCAAGGCTCTATTGGCCTAGTTACGGGGCCTCAGGACTTAGCTTCCCCCTAATTCAGGCCTATCCAGAGGAAAACATATGGACCACATGACCTTTCAAGGCTACTGCCAGCCCCAGGAGTCTACCATCTGCCCCTAACTCCCTGCTTTTTCTATGCTCTGCTTACAAGCCTTAGCAAGTTAAGGAGCTTCAACTCTATTAGATATACAGCTTCCCTCCTTGAGAGCAAGAGGAGGTTGGGAGAAACCAAGCAATAGGAAATCTTTCTCAATGACCCAAGAAAAGCTGAAGAGTCTCCCTTACTCCCCCATTCTGGCCATCTAGGCCAGAACTGAAGAGAATGTGGAAGTCACCTGGTTTAATAGTCCCAGTGTACACCCTTAAAGAGTTCTCTGCTTGCACACATTCCACACGACCCAGGCCTTCTCTACAGCCCTGGAATAACCAATTCCCTCCAACCCCCATCCCACATGGACATTTCACTGTTTCCTGGCGGCCCAAATTTGATGCTGCAGCTTACACAGACAGAATGCACCTGTCTGTAACGGAATGTCTTGGTCTGCAAACTCCCTAAAGACAGAGTCTGCACCAAGGCTTGGTTCATAATCCAATTTTTTTCCTTTAAAAAAAAAAAAGTAATAATCCTCACCCAAGCATGTTTATTAATTTTAAAGAGAAACGTCCATTGGCTTCCTCCAGTACATGTCCCAAATGGAGACTGAACCTGCAACCTAGGTATGTGCCCTGACTGGGAATCAAACCTTTTGGTCTATGAAATGATGCTCCAACCAACTGAGCCATTCAGCCAGAGCCTGGAGGTTAACTAAGAGATATTCAGTTATTTGAGAAATGGCAAGCAAGATCATTGGCTCTGGAGTAGCAATGGTTCTCAGAATTGGAAGTACAAGCTGGAAGTATGGGTAACAGGACACTGTGGACAGTGGGCTCTTTTCCCATAAATTTGAGTTTGCACTCCCTTCCCTGGGGCAATGAGAAAGACAGAAACAAGAAACCTTGCTAAATCCCACAACCAACCAGACTTTGCTTGCTGTTTCTCTGCCATCTAGTGGCTCCTCCAGAGCATTACAGAGCATGACCTTCCGGTCATTTTCCTTGTTCGCTCCATCATCTCCCTAAATAATGGCACTACTTAGCCAGGCATATTGATGGGTTCTTTACCTGTTATTATTGCTAGTCTTCATAACATCGCAAGGTGGAAATTTCATTTTTCAATTAAGAAAACCAAGACTTACAGAGCAACATCAATTTAACCAGGATTGCAATCAAGATCAGAGGAAAATCTGATACCTAAATCTATCCTCATGCTGTTGTATCACTCCCCCTGGAGGAAAAGAAGGCCCCAAAACAAAAGATAATCTCAATTCTTCCATAAATCCATACATGTTCCAAGTTCCTCACAGTTAGTTAATATATTGGTCAAGAAGATGGTGCCATTACTTACCCTAGCATAGATACACCAGGCACAACACTGGAAACTGGGGCAAATCACCCTACTCAATTTCTCCAGCTAAAAATTGAGAGGCCACACAAAACACATACACAAATTGTTCACAGGCAGATTGTTCCAAACGGTGGAAACAACTCAAGAGTACACCAACTGATGAATGGACAAAATGTGGTACATCCATAAAATATTTAGCCATAAAAAGGAATGAAGTCCTGATATATGCTAAAATATGGATGAACCTTGAAAACATTAAGTGAAAGAATTGAATCACAAAGACCACACGTGCCCTGGCTGGATGGCTGAGTTAGTTAGAGCTTCACTGTAAATACTCCAAGGTTGTGGGTCCAATCCCCAGTTAGGGCATACACCAGAAGCAACCAACGAATGCATCAGTAAGTAGAACAGCCCTGACCAGTGTGGTGGAGTTGGTTAGACATCATCCCACAAAGCTAAGGGTCAACAGTTCAATTCCCAATCAGAGCACATGCTCGGGTTGCAGGTTTGGTCCCTGGTTGGAGTGGGGAGAGGCAACTGATCGATGTCTCTCTCTCTCCCTCCCTGCCTCTAAAAAAATAGTAACAGTAATGTGTTTTTTAAAAGACCACACATTGTATGATTATATTTATATGAAATGTCCAGAATAGGCAAATCTACCACAAGAAGATTGGTCATTGCTTAGGGATGGGGGAATTGGGGGCAGGGAAAGACGGGTTTAGGAAGTGATAATTAAATGGTAAAAGATTTCTTTCTGAGGTAAAGGAGCTGTTCTAAAATATTGCGGTCATAATTACACAGCTCAGTGAATACATAAAAGTCACAAAATTGTATACTTTCAGTGAATTCTATTTCACGTGAACCAAATAAAACTGTTGTACATGCACGCACACACGCCAAAAAGTGAGAAGAGTGCCCTGGCTAGTGTGCCTCAGTGAATGGATTGTCAGCCTGGAAACAAAGGGTGGTCAGTTTGATTCCAAGTCAGGGCACATGCCTGGGTTACGGGCCAGGTCCCCATTTGGGGGCATGTGAGAGGCAACTGATCAATGTATCTCTCACATACAGATGTTTCTCTTCCTAACCTTCTCTTTCTCCTTTCCTTTCCCTCTCTCTAAGAATAAAATCTTAAAAAAAAAAAATAATAGGACTGTTCTAAATAACCTCCCCGAAGACCCTTCTGGTTGTTTTTAGCAGATGGAAGCAATCTAAGCAATCATTATTAATGCCAGCACTAATAACTTGGCCCTCACTAGCTCAAAATGGTGGTATGAAGACCAATCCCATCAAAGGCTACCTGAGTAACTTTGTTCGATGCCCTCTCCCCAAGACCTGAACAGCCTGTCTCCAACAGGTAGATACCCCCTCTACCTTAAGGAACTCAAACTGCAGACACCCACTAACTCTATATAAGAAAAACAGGGCAGAAACAGTCAGTCTCCTTCTCTGTTCCACTGTCTCCAAGATCCTCCTAATGTGTGGTTCCAGCCTATGTTCAACCTTTCTGAGAATGCTGATTCACATTTAGGGTGCAACCTGTATTATGGGAAACACAATGGATCTGGAATCAGATAGAGCTGGTTTCATCACTTTGAAGCTCTGTCTTGGGCAAGTTACTTAGCAACTCTATGCTAAAATACCCGTAAAATGGTCATGAAAAAGCTCCAACTATTATGGAAATAGCCCATGTATCATTTGAAAATGGATTCCAAGCCAGGCCCACTATACAAGACTTTAGGAACATACCCTCTCCTATGAGCCCTGCTTAAGAACTCAGTTCTCCAAGAAATCCTACCTGATAGCCCCACCTCACTAATTCTTCTCACTTTCAGTCTTCCAAGCACTTGGGTCTGGTGGCCCACACAACTCCCCGTGTCTGCAGATTCCTATTTTCCTATAATTTATTAAATACTAAGTTTTGCTACTCTTCACTAGTGAGAATTGCTCATCCAGCCTTTTAAAATAGCTAAGTATCCTGTGCTGTGTAACAAGCAAAAAGTCCCAGGCTGTGTATAGGATCAAGTTGGCTCTGTCACTAAATGTGCTGCATGTGAATGTGCAAGTACCCTCCCTCATCCATGTATAAAAAGAGGAACTAACGATACCCTTAGATCTCTTTTATGTGTATCAGGCCCTTCCTGGAAACCTGTGATCACTAATACTGAATTGTTTAAACAATCAAACACAATACTGAAATGAGGCAGAAAAGATGTCTACAACCGGGAGAAATATGCTGTCAGGGTCAGACTAGCCACAGTCCAAATTTTTAGCTACACTACTGGTACCATACCAGATCCTCTCTTCAGCCGTGTGCTCTTTTCTTTTTCTGCAGGACTGAACAGGGATTTGTCCCTAGTTTTGAAATAACTACTGAGGCCCTGAGTGGTGTGGCTCAGTGGACTGAGGGCCAGCCTGTGAACCAAAGGGTTGCCAGTTTGACATGCCTGGGTTATGGACCAGGTCCCCAGTTGGGAGTGTGTGAGAAGCAACCACACATTGATATATCTCTCCCATCCTTCCCCTCTCTCTAAAAGTAAATAAAATCTCTTTTAAAAATAAATAAAATAAAATAACTACTGAGAAGATATTATTACCCCAAGAAAAACATTAAGTTAAATAACCTGTCTAAGACCATTCAGCTGGTAAACAGTTGAGCTGAGATTCAAACCCAGGCAGTCTGGCTCCATGTTTTTAGTTACTATTCTGCACTACCTCTTTGTAAAATAGACGTGATATAAATAAGTATACCCTGAAATGCATGAATACCTAAGAAAGAGTAAATCATAGAGTAAGACACCATATTGAACTTTAACATGAAATTGGATGCCTTTCGATGAGAAGACTTCCCTAACAGACCAATCTTCGTCCTTGTATCTGACTGAATATTCACTGGGTATTGAAAGTCTATTATCCCCAATCTTTAATGAGAATTCTGTAAAAGGGTGGCAGGATTTATTGGTTCACTTTAAACATGTGTTTATCAAGACTTGAAAAACTAAACTAGTTTGTTCAAACACAGCTAGTTATTTTAATAGTGTAAATGTAGGTTCCTCTACTCTTCAATTATTCAATACTGATTCTCCCAAAAATTAAAAAATTCTATATGGAACTGGTACCAAATTCCCAAAACAGAAATAACAGAGCAAGTGTTCTGCCTGATAGAAATTGTAATGGATAATGTCAGGATACCTTCAAGAAAAGACCTGTAAGGGGACATAGTTTCATTACTAAATTCTATTAATGCTTGGATGCTACTGTATTCCCAGGGGAAAGAAATGCAGTCCATTAGATAAGAGAAATACAGTGCCTGCCTCTGTGAACACATTATTAACTGGTCACGAAAAAACTTGTTTTCAAGCCCAAGTACTGTTGACTGATGGATTAACTCATGCTTGCACCTGCGTTAGCTTTTGCTATAAAATTGCCAGTCGACAATGTGTTAAGAAACAAACTATATTTACTCTACAAGGAAAAATCAAGTCAATTTTTACTGGACAATGCAATATATAAAACACTATAGATTGAACCAAACTTCAGAACTTTTCAAATCTAGCAATGAAAACCTAATTCTTCAAGACTCAACAGTCAACCTGTACACTTAAAATTAATACATAGGTTTTACAGAATTTTATCAACTACCTGTCAGTAGCAACACATTCCAAGAGTTGGAGAGATGACCCTGCACCAGGAGCTCTGATCTCCTGGCCAGGCCCCGGAGGCCCGCAGGGTGCAGAGTGTGCGTCATGCCTGGGATAAGGGAGCAACGAGGGGGGCAAAACTGCTGGGCTTGTTTCAGTTACAGCCTTTGTTTCATGATACCTTTTCTGATTCTATAATGAGGTCCTTCATAAGATTTTATTTGAGGAAAATAGGAGGTCTACTGCTAAAAGACACAAACAAAAAGGAACAGAAACTATTTTATCTATACACAGACAAACTGAGGCCCAAAGAGGTATATAAAAACTTTTCCAAGGAAATTCTGGTGCCCCAACTAGAATTTGAGTCACCAACTCCCAATCCAGAGCTTTTTCCAATAATGACATTACCACTCTGGAAGAAATGAAGTCGTAACATCAAACAACTTATTGCAAAAAAATAGGATTCATTTAGTCACACTGCATTTACCAGGTTCCAAGATCCCTATGGGCTAAGGAAAGGCTGGTCTTAAAATAAAGTGGCATCGAAGACAGAGGAATTTCATACAGTGGTCCCCCTTTTTATCTGTGGTTTCGATTTCTGCAGTTTCTATTACCTGTGGTCAACTGTGGTTCAAAAATATTAAATGGAAAGTTCCAGAAATAAACAATTCATAAGTGTTAAACTGCATGTCATTCTGAGTCGTATGACGAAATCTCACACTGTCCCACCCTGACATAAATCATCCCTTTGTCCAGCACATCTGTGCTTACTGCATATCCTGCCAGCCAGTCTGCCACTTAGTAGCCATCTTGGTTATCAGATCAACTGCAGCAGTCCTGCAGTGCTTCCGTTCAAGTCACCCGTATTTTACTTAATGGTCCCACAGCACAAGCGTAGATGCTACAATTCAGACATATATCAAAGACAAGGTGTAAAGTGCTTCCTGTAAGTGAAAAGGGAAAAAGAACGGAAAAAAATCATATACTGAGGTTTTTCAGATTTACAGTAAAAAAACCTCTGTGAAATTGTGAAGGAAAAAGAAACTTCTGCTAGTTTTTGCTGTCTCACCTCAAACTGCAAATGTTACAGCCGTAGTGCATGATCTATGCTTAATGAACAGATGGATGTAGTTTGCTATGCTAGTTAACTCATGTTAGCACTTGCATTACTTTTGTATAAAATTGCCAGTCAACCATGTGTTAAGATGGAAAATGCATTAAATGTGTGGGTCAAAGACATGAGCAGAAAACATGTTGATTGACAGTGACATGCTGCACCAGAAAGCACTAAGCTTGCATGAAGATTTCAGCATGGAATTCCCTGACACTAAGCCATTTTCTGCTTTGGATTGAAAATCTAAAAATTACTGGAGAGGCTGCATCTGCCAGTGAAGAAGCTGCTGTCACATTTTTGGCAGAAATGACAGAAGTTGATTGGGGTTTGGTATTATATGTGGTTTCAGGTGTCCATGGTTGGGTAGGGGGTTGTCTCTCAAAACATACCCCCACAGATAAGCGCAGACTACTGCAGTAATGGATGAGGTAACTGCACACTAAGCATCCTGGGGTGAAGTCTCTCTCACCAGGCAAGTGAAGAATTCACAGGTACCTGCCCACCCTTCAGAGCCGCCAGGGGAGGCAGCGAACTCCCTAACATCAATACAGTTGTGAAGTCCTCAAATTAGGGAGAAAAGGGGGACATTTCTTTAGGAAGTATCACTCAGAATCAAGTCAAAAACTTCTCTCCCATCAGACCAGTGCACATTTTATAAAGCTTTACAAAGGGGGTCCAGGAAAGGCTGGTATGAAGGCTCTGCTGTGGGTCTGGACAGAAACACCCAGAGATGAGACATTAAGGAGAGTATGATACACTCTCAAGCTCCCTCAAAGTCTTATCCTGCTCTTGGCAACGGTCCTGAGAACCCCTCATTCATGTAGCAGCCTATGACCCAGAAGTCAACGGGGCTGTCTGGCTCCGGTCTGCAGTAAGCCAAAAGTCATAGTGACAATAGTTTCAATCCATCCCATTTACTGCCAAGTACCTAGTACTTGCCAAGCACTGTGCTAAGTGAAGCATTTTATTTAACCCTCACAACTCTCAGGTAAAGTAAATATAGCTATTTCCATTTCACAGGGAAGAATGAAAGGCTCAGACAGTTTAAGTTACTTGGTGACGGTCAAAGATCAAGTGACAGAGCCCAAACTCAAATCCAAAGCCTTTCCAGCACAACACCAAGTTGTTTAGGCTCAGCCTTGCCACTTGACAAATGATAACGTCTACCCTTGCCTTCCTTACAAGGCTGTATTGAAGGTAAGTGAAATCGCTAATACATACATGATTTGAAGTTTATGAGTTTATTACCTAAGCTCAAAACAGTGTGAAGGCTCCTGAGCTCTAGGGAGATATAGCTCCAGAATCCCAATGAGCTCCCTTTATTTGGGTCCAGCTAATGAGATTTTGTTCCCTCATAACAGGGTTCCTTTCTCCTGATCAGACCGGTAATAGATATATGGAAAACAACCGTGCTGCTATTCAAAAGGCCTTTATGTGGAATGACACAGAAAAAAGAACAGGTGCCAGGTCTCATCATCCCTCAGGCCTGGAGTACTCAATTCACTAAGGTCCAGCCTTCTTATCAACAAATCCTGCTCTACCAACTTTGCCAGGCTGCTATAATGAAATAAGGTACAGATTCTAGGGGAAGACTACCCAAATTAAAATGTACTTCATCCACAAAGACAAAGGGTATCATTCTTACATACTACAATTAAGTCCCCTTCCCCAAAAAGTGCCTGCTCAATTAGTCTGCCATTGTAGATGATGCTCTGTGTTTGCCCTGGCATTACATGATGCTTAAACTACATTTTTCAGCTTTGTAATTAGTCACAAGTATATTGTTCTCACAAGATACATAATGGTTAAACACACAAGCTCCAGAAACAGAGAGGTGTGACTCCCAACTCTTGCTGAAGGTTATCAACCAATTAGAGTCTTGAAGTCCTTATTTACAAAATGAAGATACCTGTAGTAGCCATATCATAGAGTTGCTGTGAGAACTCAATGTGGCAATGCTGTGTGGGTTTAACACAAAGTAAAGCACAGTGAGAGCTTAATAAGTATAGCTGTTCTCTCACCACAGAATGTTCCAATTCTTGTAATTAGAACACAGCCCTCCCTCAGTATGACTAATGTTCCCTCTTTAATCCTCCTTTTGTTTGTGGGGCCCCTTGAGAGCTAGCTTTCTGCCCACTGCACCTATCCCTAAAGTAGGGCTCCTGACTACTCCCTGAACATGTTAGGTGTCTTTCACCTTTGTTCACATTCCTCCCATCCAGAAATCCATCCTGATCCACTTGACCCTATCCCCAACCCATTTATCTCTGCATTTCCAAGTCAGACCCATCTTTTAAGATGAAAAAAAAAAAAAAAAAAAAGTGGTGTTTTAGTTGTAAGATTTTATTTATTATTTTGAGAGAGAGGGGAAGGGAGAGACACAGAGAGGGAGAGAGACATCAATGTATGGTTGCCTTTCACCTGCCCCCAACTACGGACGTGGCTAGAGACCTGACTTGCAACCTGATTATGTGCCCTGGCTGGGAATCAAACCAGCAACCTTTGGGTTCACAAGCTGGTGCCTTATCCACTATGCCACCAGCCAGGGCTAAAACACCACTTTTTAAAAGCCTTTCCTTATTTCTTTTCAACCCTTCCCATCATCCTACCCCAACAATATACACACTCAACTGTGTTTTCTCTTTTTCCTGGTATATTCAGTTACCCTTCCTTCTTTCATTCTTACTAGAACCATCCTCATCCACCAAGCTACTGACAAAGGGTCTCTCGATACTAAATAATTATCAGTTGTCTTTACACAAACTAAGTTTTGGTGATCTTTGTAGTTCTTAATAATGTCTCCTGAACATTTCTTATCCCTTGATGTTTGTAATCCATAAACTAGCTTGGACCAGCAAGATCCTCACACCAGCCTCAGAGATTTGGCCAACCTAAGACAACCAGTCCTGATAACTCTAGGACACGGGGAAATTGCACAACTGACCTGTGCTACAGAAGTTTCTTGTTTTCCTGACTCCCTGGAGTCCTAAAAACAAAGCAATTTCAGAGGTAAAGTATATAGAGCTCTGCAGACAGACCCTACTGTGTAAATAAAGCACTTTCACAACATTAAAAAGCTAGGGGAGAATCCCATCTCCAGGTCTTAGGTTCTTCTTAAAGAAAGTTCTTATCTACTTTGAGCTCTAATATCCTGGTTCTATAAAGTATTCTGAAATTACAGAATACAAAATCTCCAATATACACCAAGTAGCATGTGATATCAGTATATAATTCCTCACACATAACCTAATTCTTCCCATTGTAATGCAAATCTGACAGCTGTTAATATTTGCATAGTACTTTTGTTTACAGAACACATTCACATATATGATCTCATTTAATCCTCACACTCAACCCTGAGGTGTAGGTATTATTATTCCTAATTTACAGATGAAGCAAATAAAGCTTAGGGTCATTGTTTAGCCAAGGTCAAGCAGCTATTAAGGCCAGAAAAGTAACTCAAGGCAATTATTTTCCTATAGCAGACACCATCTTGGAATTTAAATTTTGACTAAATTCTTAGACTGACTCTTCACCTCTCCTAAATAATCCATAAGTCACCCCAGTTTACCAGTATATTTATTCAGCTTCAATTCCTTTCTTCATCATCACCTTCTCCCCTCCTTCTGCCATCTCTCAAGACCCCATAAGAAGCCCTGACCAGTGTGGCTCAGTTAACTGGGCATCATTCTGCAAAGTGACAGAACATCAGTTCAACCTCCTGTCAGGGCACATAACTGGGTTGCAGGTTTGGTCCCCAGTTAGGGCATATACAAGAGGCAACCCACCGATGGTTCTCACCTTGATATTTCTCTCCCGTTTTCCCTCCCTCCCCCTCTCTCTAAAAATAAATTAAAATCTTAAAAAAAAAAAAAGAACACGACCCCTTAGGAAACTAGAAGTCTCAATTCAACCATCAAAATTTCAACAAATTCACCACTAGATGGAGCTAATCTCAACTCCAGAAGTCAACGGGTGAGCTAGGGAAACAACAAAGTAGGCGAAATATGTTGTTTAAAACAAACAAGAGATATAACAACAATAAATTAATTTTAAAAAAGAAAATAAACAAGAGCAAGAGTGTGGTAGGCACAAGCTTTCCTAATTTCATCTCAATAACCCATAATCAGAAAATTAAGTAAGAACTTCTTTCAGTTCAAAGCTTATGTATGAAAAACAAATTATCTGCAAACCCACACAGGTACCCCTCTCAAGTTTCTGCCTCTGAGAAGGCTGGCTACTTGACTTGCATTAAAACACAGCTAAATCACAAAACAAGACACAGAAACTAAAACCTCATCCAGTCAAGTATCAATTCTTCAGTATCAGGCTAACACAAAGGAAGCCTGTTTAATTACTCAAAATTTAAAAAAAAATAAAAATCCACCTGGAATTGTGTATTTACTGACAAGAGGTGGAAATAAAGCCACACACCAGCCCACACCCTACCCAAAGTTCTGGCAAATAATGAGGGGGCAGGGGGCATCTGCAGCAGAGGAATAAAAGTATCTTTAAGTTAGCAAGGGGCTTCACATCTTACAAGTCCAATTTAGTCTGTTGGAATAACTTCAGTTTCATACTCATTTCTAGCAGTAACAATACTATTTGGAATTTGGCCCTGTATACTCTCTGCAAGTTAATTAAGAGTAGTCCTGAGAAGAATGGAAAGGATATCCCATATCCCCATCCAGTGAAACTTAAAAGACTTTTATTGTCTTGAACTTATCAGGGAAATGCAGCCTTTTTCTACATTCTAGCTTTGACTTAGAAAGCCTTAGCCCAGCCCTGGCTGGTGTGGCTCTGTGGATTGAGCGCCAGCCTGGGAACTGAAATGTCACCTATTCCATTCCCAGTCAGGGCACATGCCTGGGTTGCTAGCCAGGTCTCCAGTTGGGGGTGTGCAAGAGGCAACCTATTGATGATGTTTCTCTGTCTGCCTCCCCTCCCCTCTCTCTAAAAATAAAAGCTTTTTTAAAAAAAAGAAAGAAA
Organism: Noctilio leporinus; assembly: GCA_004026585.1. Classification (NCBI taxonomy): domain Eukaryota; kingdom Metazoa; phylum Chordata; class Mammalia; order Chiroptera; family Noctilionidae; genus Noctilio; species Noctilio leporinus. The sequence goes on along the minus strand of PVIW01006049.1, from coordinate 4,191 downwards.
ACCTTAGTCCAATTCTACAACTTTGTCCTCTTTCAAATTGTTGCCTAAGTAATTTAATTACATAGGAGTCTGCCCAAACTATCTCAGTACCAGTCTACCTGTAAGATTTATTATGACTATGAACTTCGTAAACCCTTTTTAATTCATTTCCAGAGAGAGGAGAAGGGGGAGAGACAGAGAGAGACATCAGTGTAAAGTTGCTTTTCACCTGCCTCCAGCCACGGACCTGGCTAGAAACCTGGCTTGCAACCTGGTTATGTGCCCTGGCTGGGAATCAAACCAGTGACCTTTGGGTTCGCAGGCTGGTGCCTTATCCACTGAGCCACCAGCCAGGGCCGTAAACCCTCTTTCTAATTAAGGAGTCAAAAATTGAGTGCTAGTTTGAGACAAGTTTTGAAAAACTCTTTCCTCAGAGAACAAATAAAGCTGTAAAGACTTGTGGCCCAAACCTACTCTAAAACTCATGTCAGATATAAATAAAATGTTAAGAGGTCATCTAGTGCGATGTTTCTCAATCGTGGTTGGCATATTAAAATAATTTGGTGAGCTTTAAATAAGTGATGTCCCTCAATTGACTTTGGGGGGAAAGGGTGGGTGGGGAGGGGGACAGAGGGGAGCAAAAAAGGGATGGATGTAATACAACAACAATAAAAAAAAAAAAAAAAGTGATGTCCCTCAAACAATAATTTGCAAAACAAGGCTCTATTTCCGGAGATTGACTGAAATGGCTCCAAGCGTTATTCTCCTCTTTTTAAAAAGAGCTCCCAATGTGATATTCACACAGTCACTTAAGAACCACTGTGGTGTGCACTCATCCCCAAACATAGCTGGTCTCAAGTTTTACCTTGGGAGTTTTTATGACCTAGATTGATTTGTAGGTCCCACTCTAAGAGAAAATGTTTAAAGCTTCCCATTAATTGTTCAGTAATCAGGCAGGCACCTGAATTGCATCTGAGGCCTCAACAATGACAAAGTACATAATAACTTTAAAGATAAAGCAGCCAGGAGAGTAAGGCTGTCCTTCCTCAGGTCTTTAGTGCCCAGTCTGGAACTAGAGCTCTGACAATAAGTGGTGTGTGCATGCACACAGATTCAAATTTTTATTTATTTTTTTTTCTGAATTTTTCTCTTGAGAACCACTCTATTAAGTGGGATGAAATCACATGGCTGGCAATTCAAGAGGAAGCAGCTATCAAAATTATAAGGGAAAGAAAATTCAAACCAGAAGCCAGAAGTCCACATCTATTTTATTATTATATTTTTAGAGCCTTAGTAAGTGCTTTAAAAAACTATTTTTGAACCTACTAAATATGAATTTTGAATGACTGAGGGGCACAGACTTAGGGCTTGGCTAATATGGAACTTTTGGGCAATGGAACATGACAAATTTTCAATGTGCCTGAACTCTGGCTCACCAAGCTCACCATGAGAAAGAAGTCAATTCTCGGCTAAATGTTTCTTGGAGTCAGGCTCCAGAGTAAAAAAACATGGAGCCAACCTGAGCCCAATATGAAGCCTGGAGGCAAAGCCCTAACTGACCCATGCATGAGAAAAATAAAGGTTCATTGTAGTAAGCCGCTATTAGAGTGGTTTGTTATGTAAAATTATCTTAGCAGCAGCTAATAAACTTTTTTTTAAAGGTAGAGGCACTTTGGAAAAAACTCAGAAGTAATATATAAACAAAATATGTAAATAGCCCTGGAAGGAAAATAGTAACAAGAGGTCTTCCGTTGTTCTATGCAGTTAAATCATCCTGCTCTGAGCTGGGGGAACTGGGCTTACCTAAAAGAAGGAGCGCTAAATTAGAAAGGTGACTCAAAGCTACTTTCCTCAGTATTTGTCAGAGATACCCTAATCATTGAAGAGTATAGCCCTTCCTTCAAGTACTGTAATTACTGTTTCCTGGTGAAACCCTGTCCCTTTACCAAATGTTAAATTTCCAACGTATGTCAGTTATACCCAGCAGGGACTAAGTTTTAACTCTTCTCCAGAAGCAGCATCCTAGTAGACTAGTTTTTTAGCACTCAGCACCCAAATAACCCCTAACATCATCAAAGTGGGAAAAGGAAAAAAGAAAATAGTCTAAACCTAACAATGAAGAAAAAGCAATACCTTTATCCACTTAAAAGGTAACAGTTATAAAGACACTATTAAGGACAGCTTTTCAGAACCAAAAGTAGTAATACTACATAAATGTACACAACAGACTTTAAGAAATATTCTGATAATATAAAAATCTGAGGAAAAATATATCTTAAAATAAAGGAAATACTGCAACTGTTTCTTTCATACCATAATCCTTTCTTCCCTTTAGAATCTACTCCCTTGCTGGTGTAAAATCCAGCTCTAAAAATGCAACTTTAACCAACTACAGAACCTATTTCTAAGACCTTTAATAGAAGGCTGATATTTTAGAAAACCAGTGATGTGTTAGCCTAAATTATGTAAATTTTGTCACTAGCTAAGACTGCTAAGGACAATTTTAAATTAACCCTTTTCCAACCTGGGCAGTATCACCCACTAACCCAAGATGACAGATACTCTTCTTAAGTCAAACAGAAAGCAATATTTAAGTAGGAAATGATGTTGGCTTCATTCATTTGTCCCCCAAATTCTTCTAATATGTTGAAGTGAAATTGAAAATATTTAATTAGAAAACAATGTTAGCAGGGGACAGAGGGGAGTCCAAATGGGATGAATGTAATACAACAACAATAAATTTAAATTTAAGAAAATTAAAGAACTTTCAAAAAAAAAATGTTAGCTTCAATCACTCTCCTTGTCACCATTTTTCTGATAAGTACATAATTCAACACATCATGTGACCTATCTTATTTCATTTATTCATTCTTAAAATCATGTACCCTCCAATGACTATTTTTCGAGCCACCTCATGCTGTATACCAGGGATACAGCAATAGTCAGGATGGACCTATATGCCACTGTACTAAGAACTAGGGATACACAGTTCCTATTTCATAGGCTCTCACAGTACAATCCAGGTACCTTTCCTTGGTATTATCAACAAGAAAGTAAGACACATTGGTAAAATAGTAAAGCTTACATCTGTCTCTTCTTAACCCTTTCCAAACCAACCCAGCTTAGTTTTATTTCTAGCACAGTATGGAATCAAGCCAAACGTGACTCCCTGTAAAAAAAGTATCAAAATGAGGCTACCCTGAATCAGCCTTAATAACAGTTCTTGGTTTTTAAGATTCTGAGATAGATCAGTATAATGGTCTTAGGGTAAATGAATCAAAAATGTGTCCCATATTCAGATTCACAGCACAGGATCTAGAATCTGATAGAAGCAGTTTGGGTTACCCACCTAGGACGATGGTTTTCAAACTAGGCAGCATTTTGAAAATACCTGGAAAACTCTTTTATATACCCCATTATTCAAGCTGCACTCCAGTAAGTAATGAAGTTTGAAAACTACATATACACAAACCTTGAGGAACTGGCTGCTGCCCAACGAACCAATGAATCGGAATTGTGCTCCCATCCCACAACAGGAGCAGCAAGCTTCCTGAACACCTCTTTACTAAGAACTATTAAGAACTCAGTTGGTATTTAAAAAGGTTTGTAGGCTACCTGTCAAACTCAGGGAGAAGGTGCAAACCTGAATACATGGAGGGATAAACATTTTCTCAAACTGAATGCCAGGAAAGAAATAAAAGCACATAAAAATAATAAAGCTTTAAAAATATTATCCCAAAATTAGTTAAGAAATTGATGTTAATAAGAGTCAAGTTCCCACTGCTAAATATCTAAAAAAGAGACGGAGGAAAAATAACAATCCCCAGGCTGGCTTGTGAAGGGTTTTTTTTTGTTTGTTTGTTTAATACATCTGAAAAGAATGCATATACAAAGAATTGAGACATGAAAAAGCATTGGTTCAACACTAATGAATCTACAAGAATCAGGATTTGGGGAAGGTGGAGAAGATTACCTAAACATTTTTAAAAATTGGAAACTGCAACCAAAATAAACTGATAAAATCCCTATTAATACTTATGAAGAGTCTTCATAAGACTCACTCCATGATTTTTATTAAACTAGAGAGCCTCAATTGGCTGCTCTAGGGTTCCTCATGCAAAACAGAAATAAGGGGATTCCCCTGTCTGGTCCCCATGTTGTTAAATGTTCTCCCCACCCCACCCTACCCCTAGCTTCTTAATGAAGCAAGGT
>PVIW01006048.1:35712-94370 GCA_004026585.1 Noctilio leporinus | reverse complement strand
TTTTTTTTTTTTTTTTTTTTTTTTTTTTTTTTTTTTTTTTTTTTTTTTTTTTTTTTTTTTTTTTTTTTTTTTTTTTTTTTTTTTTTTTTTTTTTTTTTTTTTTTTTTTTTTTTTTTTTTTTTTTTTTTTTTTTTTTTTTTTTTTTTTTTTTTTTTTTTTTTTTTTTTTTTTTTTTTTTTTTTTTTTTTTTTTTTGAGTTCCTGTCTTTGTGGTATGATCTTCTGTTATGTAGAAGTGCACTGTCTTTACTTCCTGAATCCACCTCTGATGACATCAGATTATTCCCTAGTCTGGACCTAAGCAGCCTGTTAGAGCCAACCAGAGATCCACTGTCTTTGTGCCCTCCAGTTTTTAATCCAATCAATCTATGCTCAGCTGTCAGGTGTATATACCACTAGGCAGGACAGATCAATTCAGTTGAAAACAATCTGTGATCAATGGTCACTTAGGCAGGACTGATGAATTAAGTGTTAATCCAATCAAACTTCCATCTATGATCCAGCTTTGGTACCACTGGATGTGGTAAATTAATTTAGTTTTTAATTCAGCCAGGTGGGACAAAGTAAGTCCATTGTAATCCAATTAATCTATGATCAACCACCAGGCCCCAGCACCACTGGGTGGGGCATTTTGATTCTAGTGGATGGGGCTATGATGTTCCCTCAGGTGGAAGCAATCCGCCTTCAGTGTGGGGGATGAGTCAGCTCTGGGACCTTGTTGTCGGCTCTTCCATCATTTCCCTCCTCAAAGTCACTGCTCCACATTCTTCTTAGGTGTCTCCAGTCTACTCTGCCCTCCCTCTGCTGGAGCCCAGGGTAAGTGAGTGCCAATGTATTTTTATGCATGGTCACTTTAGTAATTCTCTTTCTCTAGGCATTTCAGGCTAGCAAAACCTGCTGCTCTTTGCTTTTCCCAGCTGGATGCTGTTTTTTTGTTTTGTTTTTCAATTGTTTATTTTATTTATTTTTTTAAAGATTTTAATATTTTTAGAGAGGGGGGAAGGGAAAGAGGCAGAGAGGAAGAGAAACATTAATGTATGGTTGTCTTTAACCTGCCTCCAGCTAAGGACCTGGCTGGAGACCTGGCTTGCAACCTGATTATGTGCCCTGGCTGGGGATCAAACCAGCGACCTTTGGATTTGCAGACCAGCACCTTATCCACTGTGCCACCAGCCAGGGCTTTGGATGCTATTTTACTCAGCTGTGTTGCTATAGGCTGAGAAGCCCAGTTGGGGGTTTAGAACCCACCCTTCTGTGGTGGAACTTCCAGCTCCAGACCCTTCAGCTGCTGCCATTGGAAGCCCAGCCAGTCCTCTTGCATCTCCATACTTCCTACCAGTCATGTTATGATGAATCTGCCTCTTCTGTTCTGTTCGTGGTTAGAAGGCTTCTCTCCAGATGGTGTTCTGTTGATTATTCTGGGGATTTCTCCCCAGTAAGTTGTAGTTCCAGACTGGAACTGGGCAGAGATTGGTGTAGCTCCACTTACTCCTCTGTCATCTTGGTCCCTCCTAAACTATAATCTTTATAATTGCCTTATTCTTAGTCTTAAAACTGAGTGAATCCATTTTGCCACAGTTTTTGCATTTATCTTCTAGTTAGCAGAGATAAGGAATGATTCTCAATTAAAAAGCAGTAAGAATGGCTTCATGCTTAGTTACTTAGTGGTAATAAAATAATAGAAGATTATGAGAATAAAACATTAAAAATTGCAAAGCCATAGAGACAAAATGTGGTGGTATTTACCTAATGATCTTCATGAGAGAGAATATCCTATTAAGTTTTTCAAGAAACTCTCATGGAATTATATTCTTGATTTCTTGAACGTTTTATTATACATAAAAGACAGCTTGGCTGAATGTAAAATTCTTAGGTTGATCCTCCCCCTTTTGCTCTCTAATGACTTGTAGGTGTTTCCCCAAGTCATCTACCTTTGAATTAGTCTGCAACTTCTGGTTGATTTCTTTCTTTTTCTTTGAATCAGTTTTGATACTTCTGTTTGATTTGTTTTTGTTTTTTGGCCCTGATGAATAATCTAATTTTGTTTTCTGAACATCCATCCATCATGTTGCTTATTTATTTTTGAAGTTCAATAAGTTTACTCAAATATTTTCCAATGTTGATTGTTCTGTGTTGATTTTCCTAGAACAAAATAAATTCTTTTAACCTATATATTCAACTATTCTTATATTTATGGAAAGTTTTAAATGTATATTTTGATTTCTAAATTGTTTTATTAATTCAGGAACCATTAATAAACTCCAATTATACATGTATTGGATCATCCATATCTATCACATTGTCTAATAATTTTGCACAAATTTGAATTTTTGTTTATTTTTCGTTCTATTATGAATCTCATTTTATTTTCAGAATTATTTATTCTGATGAGGCCTTTAACTCATTTTACTCTTCGTTTCTTTCTTTTACTCATCATTTTTTTCTCCAGCTCTATCAATTTCATTTTATCTCTTTTTATTTTTTCAATAATTTCTCAGAATTTTTTATTATATTATTAACTTCTTTAAGCTCATAGTGATACTATTGGTAATGATTTTAATCTGATAAATTTCTTGAATTATATACCTTATTGCAACTCTCAGTAGTATACTGTATATTACATCTCCCTTTATAATACTCATTGCTATTACAAATTGTTTAAGATTATCTTATGTTCTTGTTTTATTTATTCTTGCTATGTCTTCCCAATATAACAAGATTATTGCAGACAGACTCTTTCTTTCATATTGAGCACTTTATCCTAAAAGCTTAATTTAGCTGTCTATTTTTAAAGGTGGAAACTTTGTAAATATTGATATAAAATTTTCATTCTGAGCTAAAGCATTGCAGTAAGGGTGAGTAATAATATAAGGTTTGATATGATCAGTCTCCTCCAAAGGTCCCATAAGTCACAACCTTGAAGCCTGGTGGACTTCTCTCATCTACCCAAAGTTGGAAAAAATAACAACTCTCTTCACTTCATGAAAAATAGAATCCAATAACATCCTTACATTTTTTCATGTACCACTCTTTCGTACCATAGAAACTTGAACAGCCTTACTTAAATAAAAGTAATATTTTTAGAATCTACTGCCTGCAAATACTGTGATAAATGTTTTCCTATTAAAAATAAGGGTTTAGCCTTTGTTGGTGTGTCTCAGTGGATTGGCACCAGCCTGTGAACTCAAGGGTTTCTGGTTCACTTCCCAGTCAGGGCACATAACCATATTGCAAGCCAGGTGTCCAGCCAGGTCCATAGCTGGAGGCAGGTGAAAGATAATCATATATTGATATTTCTCTCCCTTCCTTCCTTCCTCCCTGCCCTTCTTTCTAAAAATAATGAATTTTTTAAAAATAAATAAAATTTTAAAAATAAGGGTCTAGTCTAAAGACATTAGGAGTTATTTACTGGTAAACTAAAAATTAGAATTTATAACCTGTTTGCCACTGGCAGATAGTTAATTAGTATATGGTAGCATGGGATTTAGGCATACTTGCAAATTAAAACTTGGAAATGGCCTTTTTACTAACTTAGGAGTTGCTAAGAATTCTAAGGCAAATTTCTTCTAAATGAAAATTTATTTCATCTAATATTGGCACTATTTTATTTAAATGATTATTAATGGTTAGTAAGCAGGTTTCTTTTTATGTAGCATAAAACACTTGTAATTCCAGCATTAAATTTGTTACTTTAAAATAACTTCTATTTTAAATGTTTTTATTTTGTGTCTAGAACAGCATTTGATCTGCTTATTGCTGTCATTTGAAGGCAGCAGCTGGAGCCACAGCCCTGCTATCTATGCCTTAGAGGTCACCTCCGTGCTTCTCTCCATGCGAAAATCTTCTGGTCTCATGCCTCTGTCTGCCCTCATTCCACTGACCTGTCTGCTAATTCCCTTTGGCCTTGTCAGTTGTTCTATAGACTGCTTGGTCTATGCTAAATACCCTATTTTGGAGAGGTAGAATAATATTTAAGGCAGGTTTAGAGCAAGTTCACAAAGTAAAAATAGTTAAGTGTAACTTTTTTTGAATGATGATGGTTTGTAAAAAATACTCAAGCATTTTATAGTGTATTTTTACTGTTTTTCCATTACCATTTGCCCCCCTTATAAAGGATCTGCTTTAAAAGTTTGTTTGTTGATGTTTACTAGCCAAAGTTTTTAAACTGATATTATAAGGGAGTATTAGTACCAACATAGATTATTGAGGTATGTGATCTAGCCTTTTCTTTAAATTATCTCCTTCTACTAAGTGCAACTTTTCAAACAAGGAACTGTAATTTTGGAAGAATGTCTAGAACTTGTCTAGTTTCTAAGGGCTTTATCAAGCATATTCTGTCTGGTTGTCCTTGACCCCTTAATGACTGGGCCAGTCTACTGGTTATGGCACGGGGCCACATTTCTTGGATATCTCTTCAGATTTTGTCTCTTATTCTTCTTTCCACTGATATCATCTAAAATATTCTCTTTTGTAAATTCTGGACCTTACTTTTACTCTAGCTTTGAAATAAACTAAGCATACTTACTCTGACCCCAGAGATAATGTTGTAACCCTAAGTCAGTCTTGAAACTCATTCTTCAAAAGAAAGAATTACACACACACACACACACACACACACACACACACACATTCTTTTCCCCTCAAGACATTCTCATGAATTACTTATTCCAAATAGGTCCACTGTGGAGATAAGTAGGCAGCCTTCTTTAACTGATGTTCATAACCTACATGGTTTGGGGGGAGAGATATGTTTCTTAAATCATTCTTAACCACAATTTGAGTTTCAATTCTAGATATGCAACCTAGAGTTCTCTATTACCATACACCCAAGCCTATGAAACCAAAGACTTTTTAAATCTACTTTCTTATTTCTGAAATGTTACTGGCCTACCTTAATCTTCATCTCATTAGAAATATAGAGAGAAGGATGAATTTTCAGTTTACTTTGGTTTCTTGCAGTTAATGATTGAAAAATCATTTTTGTCTCTTGTAACCTTCTCAGGGATCTACTCAAAGAATAATTAGGCAAAATGGTAGCTTAATTCTACAAACTAAATAAATCCACTCCAATCAAGTTACTTATAACAAGGTTACACTTTGTAGCGACTCAGCCAGAACACTGGCGCCTGGCAGCATTCCTCTTCATTTAGTCACACAGACATTTGGGTGCTTCCAGCAAAGTCTGATTCACCCTTTTCTGCGTTGAAGTTGTCCTGAAGCCTAATTCCCAAGGCTAGCTCTCCTGACTATGCACACTGGTGGCCCTCTCCCCGCAGCTTCCTTCTCCCTCACAGTGGTGCAAGTCTGAGAAATGCTTCCTTCACTTGGCGCTTCCCTTTGGGACTGAGCCTCGGCTGCCCTGCCTGCCCCCACCCCACCCCTGTGGTCACCTGTACATTGTCTTACTCCAGGTTAATTCTTTCTCCATTCATTCCCTGTCTCCCTTGACCACCCTGTCTCCTCCATAGTCCTGGCGGGGTCAGCTCCTGATAAACCACTGACACCCAAATCCTTGTCTCAGGCTCTGTGTTGGGGGAAACTCAATTTAAATCACTGGTTTTAATGGGCTACTTTTGAGATTCTCTGCACATTTCTGTCAAGATCTACTGAACTGAAAGCATGCTCATTTTAGATGAATAGTGTTGGGTGTGAAACATCTGTTTTGGTTTTGCCAGACCAACTAATTTTAAGGACTCTGTTGCTGGAGCTCTCATATGCAAAATGTGAAGTGAAGTAACCCAACCCTTGCTATTTGGGAGCCCTTGATATTCGGCTGATTATATTTAGATTCTCAGTATTCATGCCTTTAGGCTCCCTTTGATAAAATAAATGATTAATTTGATTTGACCCCTCTACTCATTGAAGCCCCAAAACACAAGAGTCACAATGTACATCCGCATAGACACATTTTAAATGAATACACAGAGCAGTGCTCAGCAGTATTTTATAAAGTAAACTGAAGGCTATTTTCTGTTTTTAAAAATTCTGATGCTCTGTATAATCTTGTAATGTGAGCAGACAAATGTTGTTTCCAATTGCTAATTAATATAGTTCAAGTCCGGAGCTTTGGGAAAACAAAAAAATAAATTTTTTAAAAATGTTTTATTGATTACGCTGCTACAGCTGTCCCAATTTCTTTTCATTTTGCACCGCCCCACTCAAACCTGCTGTTCCCTCCCACAATCCACCCCAGCCTTAGTTCATGTCCATGGGTTGTGCAAATAAATTCTCTGATTTCACCCTTTCCTCTATTATTATTAATATCCCCCTGTCTATATTGTACCCACCAATTATGTTTCCTAATCTCTGCACCATTTCCCTGTTTCACCCCCTTCCCCCTCCCAGCTGATAACCCTCCCAATGATCCCCATACCTGTGTTTCTGGTCCTTTTCTGTTTTTATGCTTGGTTTGTTTTTGTTTTCCTTTTTATTTTTTAGGTTCTGTTGTTGATAATTGTGAGTTTGTTGTCATTTTAATGTTTTATAGGTTTGGCACTCTTTTCCTTAAATAAGTCCCTTTGACATTTCATATAATGTTAAAGGTGGTGATGAACCCCTTTAGCTTTACCTTGTCAGGGAAGCACCTTATCTGCCCTTCCATTCTGAATGATAGCTTTGCTAGACAGAGTAATCTTGGTTGTAGGTCCTTGCGTTTCATCACTTTGAATGTTTCTTACCAGTCCATTCTTGCCTGCCAAGTTTCTTTTGAGAAATCAGCTGATAGTCTTATGGGAACTTCTTTGTAAATAACTCTTATTTTCTCTTGTTGCTTTTAAGATCCTCTCTTTATCTTTAATCTTTGGCATTCTAATTATGGTGTGTCCTGATGTGGTGTGATTTGAATCTAGCTTGTTTGGGACTCTCTGTCCTTCCTAGACTTGTATGCCTATTTCCTTCACCAAATTTGGGAAGTTTTCCTTAATTATTCTTTCATGTAAGATTTCAATTTCTTGCTCCTCCTCTTTTCCGTCTGACATCCTTATTATTTGGATGTTGGCACACTTAAAGTTGTCCCAGAGGTTCCTAAGCCTCTCCTTGTTTTTTTCAATTAATGCTTCTACTTTCTGTGTTGGTTGACTGTTTATTTCTTCCTTATGTTCCAAATTGTTGTTTTGAACCTTTTTCCTTCCCTTCATCATTGGTTTTGTGTGTATTTTCCTTTGTTTTACTTGGTCTAGCCTTCACTTTTTCCCTTATGTGTTTACCATAATTAAGCACATCTGTCAAGTCTGTAAGCATCTTTATTACCAACATTTTAAACTGTGCATCTGTCAGGCTGGCAGTCTGTTCATTAGGCTGGCTATTTCGTTGTTGCTTAGTTCAGCCACTAAGACCTTGGTTTGTTCCTTTTTCTCAGTCATATTTCTTTATCTCCACATGTTGACAGGCTCCTGTGTGCCTCTATGTCTTAGGTAGAACTGTTGCACCCGTTACATTGTAAGGGATGTAGTCTTAGGTATTTGTCAGTAAGGGGCAGCCTGTTTCACCACGTATGTGGGGCAGGGGTCTGAGAGGGAACAATGCTGCCTGCTCAGCACTTGCTCCTTTTCCAGGCACTTCTTCCCACTTCCCATATGTGACTAGCTCCTCTCTCGTTGTTACTCTGTCAGTGGTCCCCAGAGTGGGTGGGTCTGCAGACATTTCAGGACCATGGGGGTCTATAAACAAATGTACTCTTCTGTGAGAATGATAGTTCCTTTTCTGCCCCAACCCTACTGGTTTTCACATTCAGAAGAAGCAGTGTGTCTTCATTTTCTCCCCCTGCACTGGAACTGTGAGCCTTGTGCTCTGGTCTGGCACGGAAGCACTCAACAGGTGTCCCTACTGTGACTGCTCTTTTCACTGGCCAACTCCTGCTGCTCTCCTGTTGCACTGCCAACCCCCACCAGCAATCTGCTCGCCATACCGTTTCCTCTGTGTCCCGGCTCCACCCCTCCTACCTGTCTGGGTGACTATTTCTTCTTTTTGTCTTTTGTTTGTTGGACTTCTGTGCAATTCAATATTTTGGAATTCCTGTTTGTCTGTAGTTTTGAGGTAGATGTACCTATTCCTGGTTGTGGAGGGAGATGTAGACTATTTACGCCTCTCTCTTGGATCTCTCCAAACCAGTTTTTTAATGGAGTTTATTGAGGGGATATTGGTTCACAAAACCATAGAAAATTTCTGGGTTGACCCTCCAAATAGTAGCAGAAGATTACAATTCAGAAAGGAGAAAAATTAAATAATTTGTATGACTTATCTCATCTTGCTCAATAGCTTACACTTCCTTTCAGTAGCAAACTCCAAACCCTCTCTACCACAAAATAGCCCCTTTAAGATCACTTAATTTTTTCATGTAAAGTACTTTTATTGGGGGATGGAGGTTAGTCTTTCAGGGCATCTTTCCAACATCCTCTTTCTCCTTGTCTCTGAGAAGCTCCTTGACACAACGTGGTCAAGTTCAGTGAACACCGTGATGTTAGGAGGGGAAATGTCTGCATTCATGTTGGTCTCGCTGGGGTGTGACACGTTGGTGTGCATTTCAGTGGCTGTTCACCTGCACTTCAGTGCATGTGTTCATCTGCCACCCACCCTAGCTGCTTTCTGCCCCACCCCCTCTCCCCTCAAATCTCTGGAAGGCAAGTTGTTCTTAAATTCTTAGCTACCTGTTAAATCCCCCATCTCTTGCCGTGTGCCCCCACCTGCCAAGAGGGATCTTTAGGTCTGACTCCCTCCCATGCCATGTGGAAATGGGAGTGTAGATGCCACCTCTGCCTAAATATGTCACATCTATGACTGTTTCTGTGGCCAGTCCAGTGGCTAGAGGACACCTCTGAGTGTCCTCTACACTGCTTTTCACTCCCTGCTCTCCCCTTCCCTCTTCCTTGTGGTCCAGAGTGGTGGTAGCATCCTGCTAGCATCTTGAACCCAGTCAGAGTTACCCTAATTTCATCTCTTCAAGAGTACTCAAGGTCCTCTGTACACTGGAAGGGTTTCCTCTTGCTGGAGATCGGAGCCGGCCCTTGATATCCTTCCCTGTGCACTGAGGCTGAGAGTTAAAAAAAAAAAAAAAATCCAGGCTCTGACCCCTTTGTTTGTCTTTTGCAAGGTAAAAAGATTTTAGAATTAAGAGAACATATTCTTTCCAGCAAAGCTTGGTTCTCAAGACTCTCATCTAACTGTGAACTTGAGAATAATTTAATTTTGAAACTCAAAGTTGAATAATGACTTATTTGTTATGGGATATATCCAACAAATCCCTGAAGTAATGAATATTACTCTCTTAATGGGTGGGGAGTCATAGAAAAGTGATTTTATGATGAACAAAAAATACATTGGTTTAATATTTTGAGAAGTATTATTTCCTTTAAAATGTTATTTCAAGCAGTGTATCTTAAAATAGACTCTTATTCACATAACCATTGATGAGCAAACCCAAATAAAGCAGAGTCTGGTGATGCTTAAATTTACACAGCATATAAATTTTCTGAATAAGATGCAAAATTATGTTCCTTTCTGCTAATCTAAGTTTTATTACTGCCAAAATTGCAATACTCAGATTCATTCAAGTTTGGCCTTGAAAAATTAAAAGAACATCATTTTTTATGAGTCCAACCTTCACCTACAATCATAATAGCAACTCCCTAGTTTTGTCTCAAATGAGAGGTTTAATGAAAAGAGAAGACGGCACAAATTCTAAAATTTTATCCTTTCTAATATGTGTATCCGTATCCATTCTTTCCTGTTCATCTACTCTAGATATAAGTGTTATTTAAAGGAGGTTACCAGATGCTCATGCGCCCCACTATTTACTACAGCCTGTCTCTCCACTTCTAGAGTGAGGAATGGGGAAGGGGATCTGGTCTGCTTCATGGTCGCTAGGTGGACTGAATCAAGTGACATAGGAGAGGGGTCATGCTCCAGTACCCACCTGCAGTCTGGGGAGGCACTCAAAAACATGACAGGGAGCTCTCATCTGCCAAATGCTTTCAGACAAGAAAGAGGAAGATTGTGAAATCCTAAAAGACCAAGTATAATTTTAAGCTGAGGGCTGAAAACTTAATGAAATGGAGAGCAATAGCTATCATTTCTCCAGAATCTACTATGCAGGGGCTATGCATACCTTATCTTATTTAATTCTGGAAGCAATCCCACAACAATCTCATTTTCCAGAAGTGAAAGCCAAGACCCATAGGAGCTCATCGACTTTCTCAGGACTACATGGGTAGTAAATGATGGAGATGGGAGACAAGCCCCCATCCATTTGGTTCTAGATCTCAGGCCTTTTATACTACACCAAAGTGAATATAAATATACATTTGCCTTTTCTCATCTCTGCTATACTGGGATTTTTTCCCCAAGAGGTTAGTTAATCAAGATGATTCCCAAGTTCAAGAAGATGACAAGATGGTTTGGTGATACAACATGTAGAGACCACCTGAAAACAGGAACTTAATATCCCAAAACAAAGTCCTAGAAAATTGCTACCAAAAACTAATCAGGAAATCTTAGAGGCTTTAGCACCAGGGCAAGGATTTACTTGTTATCCTAGATTATCATGGCCCATCTGAAAATGTTGATATTTTACTTGACATGTCATCTAATTTGTGCTAATTAATAGCCATATTCAGAGCTTATCATGCCTGGACAATTGCTAGCACAAACTTGGTGTTTTAAATATGGTTTAGCAGTGCCAAAATTATGGACATGCCTTAAGTATACTAATAGAGATGATCATTTTCACATTTTAATATTATTTTGCATTTCTAATAAGTTATAAATCATATTTATAATCCATTAATTTAATAAGCACTGAATATACCATTCATTCATAAATGGGATGTTATCTGATTAGAGCAGAGAGATGCCGTATGTATGGGAAGATTTGAATCTTCTCCATAACTCATCTGTGGGCTAATTTAAAAATGTAAACTTAAGAGAATTTTAAAAAAGATTTTTCCTCATCATTTTCCATTTAGTTGGAAATGGTGTATTTAGGTAGATAGCTTCATGTTAGATGATGAGAACAAAAATAGTAAGTAGACTGCCCTGACCAGGTGGCTCAGCTGGTTGGAGCATTTCCTATGCACCAAAATGTTGTGGGTTCCATCCCTGGTCCAGGGCACATACCTAGGTTGTGGGTTCGATCCCTGGATCCCTGGTTGGGGCACATATAGGAGGCAACTGATCAATGTTTCCTTCTCACATCGATGTTTCTCTCTCCTCTACTCTCTCTCCCTCTCCTACTCCTCCCTCCCGCCCTCCCTCCTAATCTATTAAAATCAATACAAATACCCTCCTTGGGTGAGGATTTAAAGAAAAGAATAATAAGTGGAGAAAATGAGAAGAGTAATATCAAAAAGGAAAACACCCCACAATCAATTCTACCACAGGCTAAGTAAAAACGCTTCATGAGGAAGCAGTGTCATCAGACTTGCCTCACCCTCCTTCACCCCATAGAGAGAGAGAAGGGGAGAGAGAGAGGGAGAGGGAGAGGGAGAGGGAGAGGAAGAGAAAGAAATCCAGAAAAAACTGTAACGAACTCAACTTTTCTTTGCCATCCAAAAGGGCAATTTCAGAGTAGTTGATTGCACCTGCAGCTCATCCATCTTCCCCTCAGCCGCTCACCTGAGCAGCCTGTAGAGGTGGTGGTTCTGCCTGGAAATGTCTGTGTGTGGGGTGGCATCTGGGAGGACAATTACACTTCAGATTTATAATTTCCCTTTGCAGCTTCGCTGGGAAGTAACTTAGCTTTATTTACACCTGCCTTCAAAAATAAATACTCAAGCACCCGTGATGGCAATAAACCAGATGGAATCAATAATTTACATATCTCCAGGGAGTCTATCAAGCAGCAAAGCAGAAGAAATGGTAGACTACTTTACAGAGATTACCTTATTTTAACATGTATGAGACACCTATACTTTGATTGAGCTTAACTGGCTCTCTATTTGTCTTCAGCTGTGTATTATTGAGGACCACTAGTGTTTCTTCAACAGGGGAAAAAGGCAAAGAGAGTGGGGAAGGGGGGAAGGAGAGGAAGAGAAAAATAAATCTGAAAGAAAAACTTAACAGAGTGAAAGGAATTCATTCATGCTGAGTCCTTTCCTTGCCAGAAATGTTCCAATCCCAGTCACTTTATTTCTTTGATCTATTCCCTATAAACAACCAGATAAAAGAACAATTTCCCACCCTGTAAGAGTATAAATATGGCCATTTAAGTTCTCCATGTTGTTCTCTAAATAATGGATGGTGTTCATAAACATGCCTACAACGGAGCCTTTTAGGAAAGTAGCTATAGACGACTTATGATCAGTGTTGGAACAAGAGCTCCTGCTTTGCAGAAAGGACAGGTCCACTGCCTCAGTGCAGCAGCCTCACCATTTCCTTCTTTCCTTTTTTTCATTTCTTATACTCCACCAGTTTCACACTCAAGTCTTTTTTTTTTTTTTTTTTAAGATTGTATTTATTATTTTTAGAAAGAGGGGAAGGGAGAAAGGCAGAGAGGGAGAGAGACATCAATGTATGGTTGCCTTTCACCTGCCTCCAGCTACGGACCTGGCTGGAGACCTGGCTTGCAACCTGGTTATGTGCCCTGGCTGGGAATCGAACAAGCGACCTTTGGGTTCACAGGCTGGCACCTTATCCACTGTGCCACCAGCCAGGGCCCTCACACTCAAACGTTAATGAACATTTCCCCAACTATAAATCAGTCTGTTTCAGCAGGAGGGACCAAGTCTCTAACCACAACTTTTTTTTCATATCCAGCATTGGTGTTTCCTCTGTTGTGCCTCCTGGTGCAACTACTTGGGACAAATTCTGTGTTCAGTTATGCTCTGAACTTAATCCCTGACTCACACTGTATTTTAGGAAGATGTGGGACACCATCCTTTGTATCTAGGTAGTTTATTTAAATGTTATTTCCTTTCCCAACCCTTAATTTAATTTATCACATCAGTGGAGAATATACTTGAAAATAACATTAAGTTGTTTTTTCCTTTTCCTGCCTCACTGGTTTCCTGAAAGGGAGACAGTTTGGAGACTATGTACTAGCTTTCAAAACAAACAGCTGAATTTTCAGGAGCTTTGTTTTCACATCTGTGCTTCCCTCACTGTGCTCCACTGATCCTTACCTTTCTTAACCAAACTCCAGCATCTCCTCTTCAAATTCTCAGGTCCATCCATACATGTTGGGGTGGTGGGTCATAAAATGATCTGAGTTCCCACTGACTGAATCAAGTCTCTAGAGTCCTGAGCTATTGGCTTCCACCAGAGCTCATTTGAGGTCACAAACAATGATCAATAAAGTCAAGAAAAAGCAGAAACAGAGGGGAAAGGGAACAGAAAAACTGGGATGAATAAAAAGCAAATAGTAAGATAGTAGATTTAAGCCACACTGAGAGGCCACTGCGCACCCACTAGAATGCTTGACATTAAAAGGACTGACAATACCAAACAGGGCAAGGAATGGGACAACTAAAATGCATACATTGCTAGAAGTGTAAAATGATACGGCCACTTGGAAAATGTCATCAGGCTAAACCTCTAAATCCAGCCAACATGCTTTGAGATGAATAACACTCCTCTTATGGAAAGAGCCAGGGGAAGTAAGAAAGACCTTTCTAAGCAGCAGGAAAAAACCCATACTAGCTATTTTCAGACTCTAGTTCTTTCCTAAATAAAACTGTATGCCCAAGGCCATTAGTAAATAAGGAGAAGGAACACCAACTCTCTGAGTTTAAAAGCTAACCACCAGGAAAACAAGAATACTTTAGGGAACAGAGAAAAAACTAACTTTTTAAAGCACTCTCTAAAAGAGATCTGGGAAGAACCAAGAGGGAAAAAGGAGAAAGGAAGGAGAAAACCAAAGAAAAAGAAGATCTTAGAAATTAGAATAAAATTGCTAAAACAAAACATCAAAGAGCTAGAAAACAAAGAGAACTTCTAGGAGTATAGGATAAAATGAACCAAAACTATTTAGTGATGTGTGAGTTTACCATGTTGAAGTTTGAAAATCCTCACTGGGCATAAAAAATGGAAATTAATGTGTACCTCATGATTAATGAATGCCCACATTCTCTTTAAAAGGAGCCATGTTTGGATGCCAAGGTGAGACTCACAACACTTTCTCTGATTAGTGGAAAGATACTGCCTGGTTCCACAGGGCCTGTCCCTTGGGAATGTGGCTATTGCTTTTGGACTTAAAATGAAGTGAGCTTTGAAAGATGTTTGAAACATATGCTTCAGGCTGCCAGAAACACGTTAAGCTGCATATAGCTGGAAATCTAACCAATGACGTCACCAACAAGTAGGGGTTTGTTTTGTTCCCCAAGCAAGAAGTCAGTCACATGTGCATGATTGAAGGTATTGATTGGACTGCTGAAAGATATTACCAAGATCCCCAGGCCATTCATTATTGCCCTTTCACTCTTCCACCCCCAGCTGTTTGTCTTCAGTTCTTGCCATAATGAAGATGTCCACACACCAGTGTCTTAACAGGGAAGCCTTCCAATTTAGGGTCCAGAGTTCTGGGGCAGTTGGCTCAAAGGGTGGAGTGATTGCATGACAACAAAGCAAAACGTGACCCAGATACTAGATTTGTTCTTTCCCTGCCCATTCGTACATCAGTTCACTCTGAGCTTCTTGAGCCCAGAACTGATGTATTACTTTGTTTTTCACCAGTGTCTGCTAGAGTCCCTGGCACATAATGGATAATACATATTTACTGGTTAACCTACCCTCCTTTGGTACCGTCTCTTAGCTCCACTGATGCCAGATGAGAATTCTCAAAACATTTCTATTCAAGGTAGCTCCACCAACAAAATTCTTTAGGTTCCAATTCAAAAGGATGTCTCAAATACATGGAGTCTTTGGTACCACGGGTCCCTTTATGCTTTCTCCAGTTTGGGGACAAATGATCACTGTTGTGGTTGAAGATAAACAAAACTATTAAGAAATTGTTTGAGTATAGATAAAAATAATCTTAGTTCCAAAAGTAATGACACTTGAATATCCAGACTATTTTATCAGGTATAATAAAAAGTAATCATTTCAGGTCTTAAATTTCCAGCAACTTTACTTAACATTTTTAATTTACATATTCACTAGCATTTATTAAATTCTTTCCAGATGAGTTATTCCTCCCATATCCTACTGTGATACCTGATGACACCTCTAGTAGAGCACTCATCACACATTATTGAAAAAATTTTTTCATCTCTATTTTTCAAAGGAGTCATGTAGGTTCCTCATATATCCTCAGGAAATATCTGTCTGCATTAAGCAAGGCATTGAAAATATTAAAAATGAACATCACAGAGTCATTGCCTTAAAATACTTTCCAGTTGAGAAGATGTGACAAGAATGTACATTAATGTACTCACTTAGAACCACAAAACTAGTAATATTCTATCTATATTACTTCACTAGAAATCTCAAAATACTTAGAAAAACAGATCCTAATCACCTTGAGAGTAAGGACGAGAGTACCTCATGCAATCTTATAAAATATTCTATCAGTGGTAAATGTTCAATGAGTCAGTGTTGAATTTAATGATACAATTTAATAGGCACACAGAAGACTTAACAGGACAGGCACCATATCCTACATACATAACATCTTCTGCAACTCACACAATGCCTTGCTTATAGTTAGGCAGTTGGTATACCTGGAAGTTCTCAGAAATATTAATTTAATCAAATCCAAAATGTTTTCAGCTCCATAAATGGTTTCCTACTCTAAGAAAAAGAAACTCCTGGCTAATAACCTTCAAGTCAGAGGCCTTGCCCTGAAGTCCAAAAATGGTGCTGTCTCCATTTAAAACAGCAACCTATAAATGACATAGGGAGGTTACTGTCTAAACTGGTATTCAAATAGGATATGTTCAGTTAAAATTATGGCTGGAGGGGGGGTGTAAAAAAAAATTATGGCAGGATAAGGGCACCAAGAGTTTTATCAGATCAAATTGTGTGTTCATGAATTATAGATGCTTTTGCTGGGTGAAAAGAACCCATGAGTTCCACCGTACTAAATCTGGCCCTTCACTGAAAAACCTGGCCTCGTTGTGCAGGCAAGGAATAACAATTGAAAGGAAATTAGAGCTCACAGGAACTTATTTCTAACCCCCACCACCACCACCACCACTGAAAAGAGCCCAGAGGACTTGTAGATGCTTAACATAACTACTGAAAGGTTCACTGGCTAATGTCTCCAGCAGATTTATGCTCCATAGTCATGGTTCATTAGCTTTGGCTGCCTTCTTTTCTCTGTTTAAGTTCAGAACAGGCTAGTGTGCAAAGAATGATGGTATTGAGCAACGTTTTTAAAAATTCTGCCTCAAATTGTCAACTAGCAGGGGAAAAGAATGTTTCATAGATAAATCTAAGTAACTAAAATTGTGCTGACGTGCTAACACAAAAACTCCTTAATCATATGAAGAAATGGTTTATATTCTTCATCTTACCACCAAGAAGAGCTAAGACCATGTAAATTTTTATATTTATAAGTCATAGCCCTAAAAGAAGCCTCAACTCTCCACATTGACTAATTTGCTTTGTTTCTGGAACTTCTGGTGGAGGGACAGATGCACTTGGACACAAAGCATGATTCTGTAGGTTGGCATTTGGGGCCTCTTTTAACCTGTGCTCCTGATTCAGTGCAATTTTATATAGTGTGCCCATCAACTTCCTGAAAGTCTGGTCTTGCAGTATCAATGCTTTCAGGGTGTGACTACCTCCCATTAAGTGGGAAGGAGCCATTTCTGTGTTGGTGAAAAGGAGGAAAATAGGAACTTTAGATACTTAGGCTTTGCTGTCAGTGATACATCCACAGGAATATCCATTCTGTCCATTTTCTATCACACAAGATCAACTCCTTTATTGTGAAACAAACCTGCATCCTAATATTTTTCAATGAATAATTTTGCATGCATATATCCTATATAATAACCATTATAATGCTATGGACTCTTTTTATAACCTCCTCACTTTGTTTTTATCTATTAAAAATTCACAATTACATGGGCATGGACAACAGGTGGGATGGACTTTGTGGGGAATGGGTGGGTGGGGAGGGGGACAGAGGGGAGCAAAAAGGGGATGGATGTAATACAACAATAATAAATTTTTTTTTAATTCACAATTTAAATTTTTTTTTCTTTTAATTTTATTGTTGTTGTATTACATTCATCCCCTTTTTGCTCCCCTCTGTCCCCTTCCCCACCCCACTACTCCCCTACAAAGTCCATCCCACTTGTTGTCCATGTCCATGGTTCTTCCATACTAGGTTTAAAAATTCTTTTAAATATGGCATAGATGACCTTTTATGACATATGTTATGCAAACCCAAACTTTTGGTCATCCTATGTTTTGCAATTTTAATGAATATTCAAAGTACAACTTTTCTATCATGTGGGAGTATGAAAACACTTTTTTGCACTAAGAGGATTTCTCACTCTGAAATGCTATATGCTGTGGGGGGAGGGGGGTAGATTGTCAGAAATGTGACATGTGAGCAGCCATTCCCACTGCCCACTCCCAGAGCAGATGCTGCTTTTTCTAGTGTGTCCCCAGTCAGTCTCAGAATTGTCAACTGATTGATGGTGGCATTTAAATCAAAACTTTTTGCAAATTTGTTCAAGGTTTCATTATCTCTCAAGGATCAATCCCAGCATTTGAGTTCCAAAGATATACCCATACACTCAGACCCACCCCCAAGCAAAACTGATAAAATTATAAAGCTCACAGATTTGCATTTCCCATCCAACTTGTAATTTAAATTGAATTGCCACTTACCCTGGATAATAAATTGATATTTAGTTAATAATTTTCAACTATAGCAAGGTCAGCATGTTTATCTGAAGTGGGAAGGAAGGAAAGTAACATTAAATATCTTTTATTTGTCAAGAAACTATATATTTTAAAACCTCATTTTTTCCCTCTTACAACAGTTCTTCTGGGGAGAAATAATAAATCTCATGTTTACTGTTGAGGAAATGGGGGCTCAGGAAGATTAAATATCTTGCTCAAGTCATGCAGCCCTTAGCACCAGAATCCAAACAAATTTACAACTATCAACAAGGACTATGGTTGTTTTATGAAATCATAAAGGTTTCATTTGTTTCTACTCTGTATGCTTCCTAAATTGAGTTAGCTGACTCTGAGTAAGTAGACGCACGGACATGGACTTGCAGATTGGCCCTACCAGTTCCTTGCAATCTCACTTATGCTTGTGTTCCTGTGTTAGAGTCAGAAGGCAAGGAATTAAACCCTGAATTGTTGTAAAATAAATAAATACCATGTAGCATTGTAAAATGTAACACTCAATGTAGAGCATTTTCCTTTTACATATTGGTCATTTTTGTTTTACATATTTCTATTTAAATCTTAGAATAAACTTTATCAATGTGTATAAAATTACTTCATGGGACTTGAGTTGAAATTGCATTGACTATAGGTCAGATATGGAGAATTGACATATATATGATATTAAATTTTCTAATACTTGGTCATACCTAGCCTTTATTTATGTTTTCGTTGATTTCTGTCAGTAGCAAGCATCTTATAGTTTTCTGGGAAGCGGTTTTGACCACCTTTTAATAAATTCATAGTTAAGGACTTTTAATATGATTACAATAGTATATCTTAGGTTTGTTTTCTATTTTTTCTAATTATTAAAAATTAATATATTAGTCTTGTATCTGGCATACTTGCAGAGCTTACCTGTTAATTCCAGATGTAAATATTTTCAATTTTCTACCTAGAAAAATGCTTATTCCATCTATATTTTACTTTTTCTTTCAAACCCTTATAATTTTTTTCTTTTTATGGCACATGTCATCTCTTAGGACCCCTACTACAACTTTTAATAGATGTGGTGATATCAAGCACCTTTATCCTCACTTCATGCAATGAGTTAGAAAGTATTTCTTTTCTGTTCCATGAAGTTTCTTTAAGATAAGCACTATTATTTTTAAATATTTGGAAATTTTTACCAGTGAAACCATGAACCTCCATCAGTAGAAGCTTCATCATGGAAAGGTTATTTTTCATTGCATATTCAACTTTTAAAATAAATACAGTACAATTTAGATTTTCTCTATATCTTCTATAGAGTTGGGTAAGTTGTAAATCATGCCGGTCAACTTTTGAATCATTTGTCCTTCCATATCCTAGTACTTAATTATTCACAGTGTTAAAAATTCAACTTAATTACTGTACAAGGTAAAATTAAATTACATACCTCATGAGGAGAACATTATGAATGTCTTATTACATTAAAAGAAGAATGACCTTTGTAATAAATTTTTATAGCTTCCATAAAGACCTATTTACAACAATTTTTTAAAAGATAGCTGTACACCACCAGAATACTTTATCTAGTTCTTTATGTGAAGATCAAAGGAGAGAAAGCAGTCATCAGAAGGGTATAAATGCATGTCTTTTGGTGACTCTGGAAGTGGATGTGCCTGAAATGTGGCAACATGGGATGGTATTGAATATCAGGAGAAAGATGTTGAAATCAACCCCATTTTTCCGAAGATGAGTTTATTACAGAAATGGAATGGGTAGATTTACCTTTGATGCATAATTCATATAAAAGTATATTATAAAAAACAGATGAAAACTGCTTATGGCATAATGAGTATATAATACATGGATGATTATATGTAGCATAAAGAATTATTATAGAGTAGTGAATGATCAAACAATGAACCATCACTGAGGTCACCCCTTGCTCCAGAAGCCCCCACAGTCCCTACTTCAATCATCATCCCTTCTTTCCTTCGTAAAAGTGATCACTCTACTGGTTTACATTCTCACCCAAGTGTGTATCGCAAGTGTATCTCTCAACACTATAATTAATTTGGCCATTTTTAAAAAGCATGTTTAAAGTGTTTTGTAACCTGTTCCCTCACACCTCTTTTATGTCCTTGTTCTTCATTCATTGAATAACCCAGTTTGCTTGACCTGTAGAGATCCCACACTCTGGATTCTGCTGATTGCACTGATGTGTGCTTGTTTTGGTGTATTAATTACTTCCTTGGGAGCTGTGAGGCAGTTTGGAAATGCTGTAGACCTTGGGCTTATGAGAGAAGCCATTCATCATTCACTAGTATCTGCACACGTTGATTTCCAAGCTGACAAAAGCCTTTTGGTCCGTCTCTGAAAAGGAGTATGTGTGTGTGTGTTTCAGGTGGACAGTTTGTGCAGAGCTTACCAGTGATCCTGCTGGGAGGCAATCATAAATGAATATGATTCGTGAGGGTTTTATTTAATAAAAGGCTAAGGTATGTGTACTTATGCACATGGACTTCTTTTTCTGATTCCCTCTCTTTCTGACTGATTGTCTCATGTGTTACCTAGGGACATACGAGAAGGTGGACCAACAGACTAATTAATGTTTCTTAGGACAGTGTTTCTCAAAATGTGTATTAGAGAACAGTAATAGCCCATGACATGTTAATGTGTAGTCAAAAAAAAAGTTATCTAAGGTTAAAAAACATAGGAATATGCTCAGTACTCATAAGCATATTTAGGTTAACTTATTTTTCAAAATTTGATCAGAGAAGGGTGGGTTTGTTTGTTTCCACTGAATATCTAACAATATCCTGTTATACACATGTTTACCATGGATACAATAGGAAAATTCTGATCAGGACTGCACTGAATCTGTAGATCAAGTTGAGGAGCATAGCCATTTTAACAACATTAAGTCTTCTGACCCTGAATATGGGCTGCCTCCCCATTTATTTAGATCTTTAATACTGGTTTGTAGCTTCCAGAGTATAAGTTTTACACTATTTTTGTTAAATTTATTCCTACATAGTATATCCTTTTTGATACTATTGTAAATGGAATTATTTTCATAATTTTCTTTTTGAATTGTAAATTGCAACTGTAGAGAATTACATCATGTCAAAGGAATGTGATGTTAGAGCAACCATAGATTCTGGATGGCGTGCAGGGTGAACTGCTAAGGAAATTGTGGACTTCAATGACATCCCTTTACATACAGTTTAAAATGTGAAGAAGGTGTATGATGCTGATCCTGATGTTGTCACACCAACAAGAGTAACACATAAGGTATGCAAGGATTGCGCAAGTCCAGATATTGTACACAGAATCCAGGAGATCATCAATGAAGATCCAGGATGTTTACCTTGACATTTTGAGAGTAGTTGTACCATGGATGAAGCAAGTCTCAAATGGATGTCATTTTATCTTCCAACAAGAAGGTGCACCAGCACATAACACCAAAAAGGTGCAAGAATTTCTCAGTGTCAGTGTTCCTGAATTCTGGTCAAAGGAAATCTGGCCGCCTCATTCACCAAATGCAAATCCTTTAGACTATTATGTTTGGAGAATTTGTGAGAGAGAAGTTAATAAACAACCTTATTCCAATAAAGAGGCTGTTAAAGCTAAGATTGAAAACATGATGTCCACAGATAAAGAAAATTTCATTAAATCGTGCTCTAGATTCTGAAGTTGAGTCAAGTCTACTATTGCAGCAAATGGAGACTTTTTTAACAATTTTTAAAATAATGACTATGTTTATGTATTTACATATAAGAATAAATTTATTTCAAAACATAACACTTTTATGGTATGTTTATTTTATTAAAAATTTGCCAATTGATTGCATGAACCCTATATTATAAAATTTTGTACAATTACTTTTTAAGTCAATTAAGACACAAAAGGAGAAGGAATATTCACCTACTCTGTCTTTCACAATTATGTAATTACCTTTCCTGGTGCTCTTTGTTTTTCCTTGTGTGTTTGAATTGCTCTTGGGTTACTTGCTCTCAGCCTGAAAAACTCCCTTTAGTATTTTGTGTAAGACAAGTCTGCTAACAATACAATTCTCTTTGTTTTTGTTTATCTGAAATGTTTTTATTTTACTTTACTTTTGTAATAGATTTTTCTGGATATTTGATCCTTGGTTGACAGGAGAGTTTTGTTTGGGGGGCAGGGGGAGAGGTTGACACTTTTAATGTTATTCTCGGTATACTCTGGCCTCTATTGTTTTTAATGAGAAATCAGCTATTAACTTTACTGAAGTTCTTTTCTAAATGGCAAGACACTTTTACTGCTTTCAAGATTTTCCTTGTGTTTGATTTTCTACATTTTTATGATGAATTGTCTATACGCTAATCTCTTTGTGTTTATTCTACTTAGATTTCATTGAATTTCTCAGCTGTGTATGTTATTTTTCATTAAATTTGAGACATATACAACTACTGTTTCTTCAAATAATTTTTCTTCTTCCCTCTTCTCTCTCTCTCTCTCTCTTTCTCTCATTGATGAGTTTCTCTGAGACTATTTACTTTTCTTTATTCTTTTTTCTCTCTTTGGATTAACCTCTATCAGCTCATCATTAGGTTGGCTTATTCTTTCCTCTCCTGGTTCAAATCTACTGATGAGCCCTTCTGGTAAATTTTTTATTCTGGTCATTGTGCTTTCCAACTCCACAATTTTTATTTGATTCCTTTTTATAATTTCTGTCTCTATTTGATGACACATTATCTTCATCTTCTTCATCCTAGTTTCTTTTAGTTCTTTGAACATATTTGTAATGGCCACTTTGAAGTCTTTGTCAACTTAATTTGACATGGGGTTGCTCTCACAGACAGTAGTGCTGCTTGCTTTGTTTTCCTGTGCATGTTATCACATTTGACATAGCTCATAATTTTTGTTAAAAATTTGACGTTTTAAATCCCTGGCTGGTGGCACAGTGGATAAGGGGCCGGCCTGCAAACCCAAAGATCGCTGGTTCGATTCCCCAGCCAGGGCACATAACCAGGTTGCAAGCCAGGTCTCCAGCCAGGTCTGTAGCTGGAGGCAGGTGAAAGGCAACCATACACTGATGTCTCTCTCCCTCTCTGCCTTTCTCCCTTCCCCTTTCTCTAAAAATAATAAAATCTTTTTTTTTTTGTAATTGAACATTTTAGATAATATATATGTGG
The DNA here is from genome assembly GCA_004026585.1 of Noctilio leporinus. Lineage (NCBI taxonomy): Eukaryota > Metazoa > Chordata > Mammalia > Chiroptera > Noctilionidae > Noctilio > Noctilio leporinus. Next base: position 71,425 of record PVIW01006048.1, on the reverse strand, counting down.
CAACTCTGGGTACTGGGTCCCCCCCCCCCATCCTTCTATAGAGATTGTTGCTGTTGCTTACTTCCTGTTTAGGAACTGGTTACATTATCTTAGCCTGTTTCACTCCGGTGGTAGGAAGCATCAGCTATTGGTCCTCAGGCACTACGGTTTGGCAGCGCTCACAGTAGCTTCAGTGTGGAGGCTCTTCCTTTGGCTGGTTCTGTCCCTGACCACACCAATCTGTTCGTCTCCACTAATTGCTGGCTGATTGCTCCCTTGTTCTCAACAGTACTCTGTGGTATAAATTGCACCACTGATTGATCTAATTAAATTTGGGGTCCCTTGCAGGGATATTGAGTCCAGGTTTTGAGATTTGTTCTGACTGCAGGAGGGCTCTTAGCCTTTTCCTCCCTGGTTTCCCCTGGTAAACTGTGTGGTCTGTGGGTTAGTTTATATCTGTTATAAAGCTACTAGCCTGCTTTTAATTGCCTTCCACCAATACCTCCACTGTTTTTGAGGGCACCTCATTTCCTGATTTTGGCTTGAACTTACACAAATTCTGTTTCAAATAAAGCCTATCCTCATGGTTAGAGCTTCAAGGCTCCCTAGTTTAATGCCTGCTTCTTCCCCTGGGCAATGTCTCCGAGCTATGGCTCTAGAGCTGGGTCAGGGAGAGTGGCATGCTTTTCTCTGAATGACACATCTGTCTTAGTTATTGGGCACAACGTGAGGTGGGGAGGTAGCCTTTTGTCTTCTCTGCCTGCCTCTCCTACTCTGGCCCCTCAAACCTGTGAGACTTGGAGCTGAGGCCTCACTATTCTTAGTATGCCATGCACATAAAACATAGGACCTATTTCCACAAGTGGGTCTGGGAAGAAAAAAGGAGCCCCTTTAAATTCTTCGTGGCACTCCATGGGAACTTAGCTATGCAACAAGTAGCTATGGAGTGGGATAGGAAATGTGTATGTTCTGAGTCTCTTGAGGAGACACTGTAGCCCTTGATGGGGAGCTGGAGCGAGAAAGCCCCGTGTTCCTGGCCGCCTGGAGTGGACCTTAATCACGCTGGGCATGGAGGCAGGGGGAGGGGGTGGGTTCAAATGGCACAGATGATGGCTGCTCTACCAAGTTTTAGTAGATTTTCTTAAATAAGTGTTTCTTTATTTGCTGTACACCTTTACAACCTTTTCCAGATTATTTAAATGTTTTTAAATGAATTCGATAATATATTGAACACCTGTGTATTCACCAAGAATCTTAAGAAATAAAATATTATAGAGGCAACCTGAGCCCTCTGTGTTTTTCTCTCTAATCCCCCTTCCCTCTTTTTCTCCAGAAATAATTACTACCTTGAATTTAGAGTTTCACGTTCCTGTCATATGTGTATGTTTTATTATATGTGTAGATATTTTGAAATAAAAAATATATGATTCCTTAAGATATATAATTGGATATATATTAAGGAGGTGAGCATGTTTCATTAATAAAAGAGAGTTAGCTCTTGCTTAGAAAAAAATAAGCACAAGAATGCTCATTGAAAATACCACAAATAGGTTAAGCCCTAAACTTCCTCATTTGTAACTTAGAAACAGCATCTCATTGTTATAAAATGACATGAAATCCCACTGTCTGATTGGTAATCACATCTGGATTGTTAAGTGGCACCAAGAATGCTGATTCTGGTTTCCCGGAGTGACAGGGCCCTGATAAGACATTCTAGAAGGTTAATGTGCATCTCTCTCAACCCCTACCCAAACAAGTTCCACTCTGCATGAACACCTGAAACCTGGACATAGCAGTACTAGCCTGGGAAAGTGGTGGGTGGTTATTATGGAAAATGGAGAGTGAGTCACAGGAAATAAGATTGTTATTTTCACAAGTAAATTGAACAACAAAGGAGTATATGAAAGTTCACTGCAGGAAATTTTGAAGGACTTGAGTTGGGAACTAGAGAAAATAGCAGGGTGGGCAAAGGACTTAGAGTCTCTCTGTGACAGATTAACCTGGCTGAAAAGATGGATGGGGGCTAGAGAAAAAGGACATGCACAGCATGTCCAAGTATTGTATTTATGAAAGAGGTCAGTAGCAAGATCATTAGAAAGGGCCTCTTACAAACTTAAGATAACCCCAATGACCCATGTCCCCCTGTCTTTGCACATAATGGGCCATCATTGCTATAATCATGTTGTATTCTGTGGAAAAGGTGAAGGAATGTTGCAAATGGGCCTGACTTAGTCAAAAGTGAGAAGCTCTCCTGTAGGCCTTGAAGTAGCAAAGAGCCATGCTGTGAACAGCCTGGGGAAATGGGCAGTCTGCAGGAGCTGAGGGCCTCAGTCCTACAGCCACAAGGAACTGAATTCTACGTACAACTGGCGTAACCTTGGAACAGAATTCTTAGCTCCAGATGAGAATGCATCCCAGCCAACACCTTGATTGTAAGCTTATGGGACCTACAGCAGAAAACCCAGTTAGGCTGTGCCCAGACTCCTGATCCATGGAAACTGTAAGATAAATTTGTATTGGTGTAAGCTACTAAATTTGTTGTAATTTGTTACACAGCAATCAAAAACTAATACAAGATAAGATCTCTTCTAAAATGTTGCTTTGGGCCATCAAAATATCTAGCCAGGTTTCTAGAAAAAAACAACTTTTCATTGACTTTTATCTTCCAGAATGATCCTTGACCTAGGTGATTATCCATGTGCCTATTTCTATTCTATTACTTCAAAGGCATGAGAAGAGCCATTCTTGAGCTAGTTTTTAAGATCATTGCCTTATTGCTTAGTTTTGCAGTATTTTGTCTATGTATATTAACTAGAAGATACCAAAGTTACATAAATGTTTTCTGCTTATTAAGTAATGGCATTTTAAAGAGTAATCTGGCATTTAACTTTATGCCAGATTGGTTCTTCTTTTATCAAAGATTGGCATCCTCATTCCTGTAATTATATTTCCAATGCTTTCACGTGGCTTTTTCCAATCACCTAACAGTTCTGACATATAATCATTCTTACTGAAGGAAACAAAAATAAATGTCTTAATTTTTTAATTAGCACCCCCAGGAAATTCTAAGATGGATGTTGGAGAGATTGCCTATAGACACAAATTCTTGGTGCTGATTAAGAAACAAAAAGAATTATGTAAAATTAAATTAAAAAAAAAAGAATTATGTGCATTGGAAAGAATCATTCAAAAAATTGTATTACCACACTTTAACATTTAATCTGAGCTGCTCTTCTCACAACCCATTGGAAGATTGGCAGTACCTATAATATTATGTATTTAATATGAAGAAATACTTATTCTGGGTTTTTAATTCATTCTATATATGAAAGAAATGCAGGGTTTTTATGAAGGAATAAAGGAGCCCAAAAGAATCAGCTTTGTGCTCCCCTTTATATCCTTTCCTCTCAGAGCCAGTGAACGTCTGAAGATATAAGCTTAAACAAATCTCCAGGCTTGGTGAAAGTGGTATATTTAAACTAGGCAATAGGAATAGTAGGTTTTATTTTTGAAATTTATGATAATTCCATGGAGTTGAGAAGAATCTTCTCCATCTGTTCTGAGGCTGCTCATGAGAGAAGCTAGCAAATTGAGGGCCAGGGAGAGGTTAGACACAGATGTGTGCTCTTCCTTCTTCCCCATTCCATTTCTTAACAAGATGTACAAGGAGCAAGTCATCCAAAGAGTAGAACTCCAGCAAGCAGTGCGGTATGATAGCAGCTTCTCAGAAAATCTTTGAGAGGTAGAGGGAAGAAATGCAGAGGAATGATGCTGGATTGTCGGTATAATAATTTGAAGCAGTCTCTTAATTGAAGGGGAAGCAATGGACTGTCTCAGACTGCAAGGATTTTTCAAGCTGTATTTACACGTGTTAAAACCTGTGAGGACACTTAGGAGACAAGTTTCACATTCCACCATTGTTAGGGCCTTCAAAGAAGGTGCTGGCCTGAGTACATGTAACACTCTGATTAGATAAATAGCAACTCAGTGACACAACCTTTCTGAAAGGAAGAAAGACACAGCATTTCCCAAAGCATGGCATCTGACAATACATTACACTCACCGTTAGAAATTAAGCAGCGCTAAGGAGAGCTAATAGAACAGAACAAGATTTTTAGAAACAAGTCCCCTTTTTGTTATTGGGGAACTTTTAACAATTCCCTCTTTTTTCCTGGTTTGTGGTGCATTAGCAGAGACCAGGAATTGTGTGTGCCTCTATACTAACCTGTGAAGAAATGAGGTCAGCTACTCTGGACTCCATTCAGTGCCGTTTGCAGCAGGTAAAGTTCTTTGCCAACCTGTCTACATGATGTGTTTCCCTGTAGCCCTCCAGCTAGGAGGAATTAGTGCACTGGCACGTAGCACGCCAAACCATTTGGAAAGCTATAGTATCATAATCTGGGTAAAAATAAAATTAGATTGATGAATCCAAGTACCTAAATGTTAATGCTTATTACATGCAAAGATCAAATTAGAGATAGCATGGTATCAACATAGGAAGACAATGCTCACAAAAATGCTTCATTTCAGAATTTGCAGAGCAAGTGAACAGACCACACCCCTCATCATCATGATTCTGATGATTCCTTCCCTGCCTCCCAGGGTTGTAAAGATACAACATCCCAAACATCCAAACCTGACCTTGGGTAGGTGTTTCAGGCTCTCCAATACAGTGCCTCCTGAATCCCAGCAGGGAATGGCCCTGGGTTTTTTATTGTGTGATTCTAGGTAAGCATCTCTTCTGTTGGCTTACTTGGGGAGTTCCATGAGCCAATAGTCAGAAATGACTTTGTTCAGTTATGTACTGGCTGTCACTACAGATGCTTAATACTAAAATTGAATTATGAAGTAAACTTCAATCTTTACTCCTCCGACTATAACTACAAAGTACATATATTTATATTGGACCCAAATCATTATCTTTCTTTGATAATAAGAATGAAACACTTCCTTCATAAATAGTAAAGGGAACAAGCCCAATGATGAGTTCCTAAATCAACATGCTGTTTAAGCCTCCAACTCTATCATGACATTGTATCATATCAGCATCTTTTCCTGAGAATTCTTTCCTGTTTCTCTCCCCATCTCCAATTCTGGTTCATTTATTCAATACAATTGAAAAAATAAGAAATGGCCTTTTTTGGAACAGTTTTAGGTTTAAAGAAAAATGAACAAAAAGTAGAGAGTTCCCATTTTACTCTTTGACCAGCCCTCAGTTTCCCCTATTATTCCCATCCTTCATTAGTGTGCTATACATTTGTTGCAATTGAGACAATCTTAAGACATCATTATTAACAATAGTTTACATGAGGGTTCACTTTTCTATCGTACAGTACGTGGGTCTTGACATATGTACAAGAGTATAATGACCTGTATCCACCATTACACTCTCATAAAAAGAATCCAGGTACCACTTTGAGTGTTTTCTGGTTCTGAAAACACTATAAAACTAAACAGGAAAAAGACACTGTATGTGCTAAGGTCAGGAAGACTCAACCATTGTCAAGTTACCTCCAATGGACCCAGCACCATATGTTGTTTTTGATGAAGTGAGTGACCGTTGACATGAAAGAAATGGTTTTCCTCTAGCTTTATCTGTGCTGGGGATGAAAGCTACCTTGCATACATTAAGTGGGAAGGTATAAATGAAAATTAAGAGGGACATCCAGATGAGATCTTTCACCCATTCTGCTCTACTCCTTTGTCATTATCTTCATTACCTTCCAATATGTCTACACTTTGAATCTAATGTCTAAAGAAGGTGACTGTGGGGATTTTCACCATGCTAGAGAGCTGGGGAAAGCCTTAATAAAATGCCTTTGATTAATTTTTCTGCTCTTTCTTAAAAAGTGTACGTACTTGATCTTCCTTTTTCATCTGGATTAGGTTATGATATATTTTATATACGTATAAGGTCTGTTGTTTTAATAATAAATTTAATGAAAAAATTTCATTAAGGAGCCAAAAGAACCTAGAAGTATAGAGGAAAAATTTTTGTATTCAACAGAAATGATATTTCCAACTGGCAAAATTTTATTCATTTTTTTAAAACAAATATACCATTTTGACAAATACACTATTACATAACATTTGGGTTAAATTCCCATATTTTGTTATTTAGAACAATGTTTCCATGAGCATTCTTGGACATGTCTCTACAAAAGTCTAAGGAATTTTCATTTTTGATTTTTATTTTATATCCAGTGATCGTATTATGTATAACATGTCATGGTATACAGTACATGTTCAATTTTTATGAGCTTAATACTAAACTATTTGGCAAAGTAGGACATGTTTACATTTCCACAAGTCTTAAGAGCTTCTGTTGCTTCACAGAAGCAAGTGAGCACACCTAATAATTGTGCAAAATTATATTTTACAATTTGGTATCTGTGAAATGAATTAAAGTCATAATATCTCTTAATATCAGTTTGACCTTGTAATATCTGTGGGTGATGTTCCTTTCTCATTACAATTTTTTTAAATTTAATTTTATTGTTGTTGTATTACATCCATCTCATTACAAAATTTGTACTTGTATTTTCTTTTTTTATTATCAATGTTACTAGATTTTTATTTGCCTTGTTTTAGCCCTGGCTGGTGGCTCAGGGGATAGGCACCAGCCTACAAAGCCAAAGGTCGCTGGTTCGATTCCCAGCCAGGACACATAACCAGGTTGCAAGCCAGGTCCATAGATGGGGGCAGGTGAAAGGCAAACATACATTGATGTTTCTTTCCCTTTCTTCCTCCCTCCCTGCCCTTTTCTCTAAAAATAATGAATAAAGTCTTTTTTTTTTTTTTTTTAATTTTTAAAGCATCCTGTCTGTGTTTTGTTCAATTTTTATCTTATTAAATGTGTTTTATCTGCCCATGCTGGTAGCACAGTGGATAAGGCACCAGCCTGCAAACCCAAAGGTCACTGGTTCGATTCCTCAGCCAGGGCACATAACCAGGTTGCAAACCAGGTCTCCAGCCAGGTCTGTGGCTGGAGGCGGGTGAAAGGCAACTCTACATTGATGCCTCTCTCCCTCTCTGCCTCTCTCCCTTCCTCTCTCTCTGGGGATAATAAATAAAATCTTTTAAAAAAATGTGTTTCATCTTTTTCCTTCTAATTTATGTGGTTTATTTTTTCTTTACTTCTAATTTCTTAAACTGGTAATGATTTTACTAATGTTGAGCCTTTATTCTTTAATACTGTAAGCATTTAAGGACATGTTTCCCTCTAAGTGTTTAGCTCTTTCCTGCAATTTAAAATTCCTTGTCATTCAATTTTAAACACTTTTACTTCCTATTATGACTTCTATTTAATTCATGAGTTATTTAGAAGTGTTTTCAATGTTTTAATGTATGGGTTTTTCTAGTTGCCATTTTGTTACTGCTATCTAAGTGAAGCCAGAAAATCTGTTCTGTTTCACCATTCCTGTGGAGCTTTTGAAATTGCATTATGGCCTAGAAAAAAGTCAAACTTTATTACGGTGTTGAGACCGCTTGAAAAGGTTTATTCTCTAATTGGTCAGTGCCACATTTTATATGAGTGTATTAAGTTAAACTTGTTCATTCTATCTTTTAAATATTATGCTTTTAAGGACTATTTTTGTTGTTCTGGCTCTCACTTTCTTATCGTTGACCAAGAAGGCCTTAAAAGCTCCCCCCAGTTTGGTGACACTTTAGACAGGATCTTCCTGACTCTGGGCCCATGACTTCCCATTACCTAGAGCATTTATTTGAGAAAAACTTGTCATTATAATTGCTCTGTGTGCCCCTTTAAAATATGAACATCTTTCTTGAAAGCTTCCTGCCAGTTTTCTAACCCAGAGATGTTTTTCCCAAGGACCTGGGAGCCACCCCTTTGAAATATAACCATAAAGAAAGATACTGCCCTGCCTCCTACTCTATGAGGGAAGGTTGGAGTTTTAAAAGCTACTTTCATTAAGATATTTATTTTTGTATCTTTTGTGGTCTTAATGTTTTAGTCATGTAATTTTCTTTTTTTTAATTTCATTTTTTCTTATTTATTTTACTGTTGTTATATTATAAGATCGCATGCATACATTTTGATATTTTATGAAAAATCCAATCTAACATTCTTTGCATTTTAAATGGGCAGCTAGTCCATTTATGCTCAGTGGTTGATATATTTTGAGGTATTTCTGTTTTATTTTGCTTTTCATTTTTATTTACTTTTTTGTTGTTGTTTCATCCAATGTCAGGGTTATAGGGGAAATTTTTTCTGTTGCTTTCATCTCAGGATAGAATTTATTTTTCATTCAACATTTTACAAAGGATATATCCCTCTTGAGCTTCCAGATCGTGTGGGGACACCCATTATAATCCCAACTCGAATAGATCTTGTAGTTATCCTATATCCTATAATCCTAAGATCATCATTTTTAAACCAAACATAATTCCTAGAAATTTTTCCTATAGGCCTGTGGTAAATGCCTTTTTAAAAAATAATTTCATATTTATTTCTATAGGTTTTTAAGATTTTGGATTTTCCTTTGAGCACTTTCCCAGTATTTCAGAGAATCTGACTGCATTGTGCTTAATCCTTTCTAAATTGAAATTTATGCTTGTTTTGTCTTTTTTTTTTTTTTTAAGATTGTATTTATTAGCTTTAGAGAGAGGGGAAGGGAGAGAAGCAAAGATGGAGAGAGACATCAATGTATGGTTGCCTTTCACCTGCCTCCAGCCACGGACCTGGTTGGAAACCTGGCTTGCAACCTGGTTATGTGCCCTGGCTGGGAATCGAACTAGCGACCTTTAGGTTCACAGGCTGGCACCTTATCCACTGTGTCACCAGCCAGGGCCTGAAATTTATATTTGTATTTAATCTTTGATGAAAGAGCAATTTAAAACAGGGTTTTTAAAATTCTACATGGATGGGTTTTGGAGTTTGCATGTTTTGTTTTTAGCTTTATTTCCTTATACCAGGTGTTCAGTGTTTTCTTCTATAAAGCTGGTTTACCAGTACTTCTCAAAGTTAATGTTTATTGGAACCACCTAGCTATCTTGTTAAAATGCAGTTATATTTTAGTAGGTCTAGATACATTTCTACCACATTCTTACATAATGCTGGTACTTGTGGTCCATAAATCATGCTTGAAGTAGCAAGGTCCTATTCCATTATTTTAATGGTTTTTTTGGCATAAATCCTCATTGTCAACATAAGAAATGTCCAAACCTGTAAGAACTTCCATGAGTTTATTTGAGCCAAATTGACACCAATTATCAGGAAGCAAAATCTTAACCAATTGAGAAAATGCTCTGGAAAAATGGGAATTTTGCACCTTATTTTATACATTAAAATCAAAAAAGGAGATATAAGTAGGTTACATGAAATTCATTGGTGGTAGATTAGGGAGGCTGGAGAAAGCAAAGCAGGAGATCTCTGGGATTGAATAAAAAGTAAAGTGATAGACACATACTTTTCTACATCAATGAGTACAGGATAGATAATAGTCACCAATTAACATAATAACAATGAGGGGATTCGTTGCTCTCTGGTGCAGTGCTTGTGCTTTGCAGGGTCCTGAAAAAGGAAATCTGACATTCCAAAAGTATATTATCACAGATGTTTAAAGGCAATAGGCAGGCTCAATTAAGGTAAAGACTGGTTTTTGTCAGGGAAGATTCTGGTCTAGGACATGACTGCCTGCCATGACCTGCTTTAAGTTAAAAGTTTTCGTTTCAGGCCTGCCTATATGGTTACTTTAGATGTCTTGCATTTGTAAGGACTTCATGCAGGCCACTCTGCGCATGTCAGGTTCAGCATGTGGCTATTTTTCGTCTCTGTGACCTTATCTTCACCTGTTTGTTGATAAATGGCTCTCAGCTCACATGCAATGTAACGAAGTCTAATAGTTTGGTGTTTTAAAAAAGACTGTATCCTAAGAGGGGAGAAAAAAGGGGATGGATGTCATACAACAACAATAAAATTAAATTAAAAAAAAAAAAGACTGTATCCTATTTAGTCATCATAGCACCAGTACCAGGAGATCTGGACGGCCGGTTTCTCACTGACAGAGGGGAGTCCGAGTGTGCAGGGCCCAGCCACACCTCAGTCTGGCCTCGTTGTCCCAGGTCCTGTACCAGCTCTTTTCCGAAAGGATGGGGGTGGGGAGGCAGGGGACTAGGTAACAACTTTAATTTAGGTAATTGGCCCTAGAACACTTTCTCTAAATCTGTTGTTATCACTTTGTCTTAGGCATGTTATGCTTGTCTGTGGTGTCTTTTCTTTCAGATTGAGGCGGAAATTCACTCGGTGACCCTGGAAACCCTCAACAAGACATTTTCTGAGTGTTAATTAAACCTTTTTAGGGAGAGAAGGACTCTTTCCAGCTGCAATTGGCATCTGTGAAGCTCTCTCCATTCTTTTATTATTATAGCTTTCTCTAGTATTGGTTCCTAACACATATTAGCATGATACACTTTGAGGGAAATTGTTAGTAAAGGAATTTGTTTAACTTGGTTTACACCTGTATTTCCCAAACTTACCAGGCCATAAAATTCTTAGTTTTGGTAGCAAAGATACCCTTCTTCATTTTGCCAATATTTCTCAATCTTACATAGATATATATGCTTTTCAACCAACCATGTTCTAAATTCATACTAACAAGTGTTCTGCTAAGCACTTCAAAGACATTATCTCACTTTATATTCACAATCACCCTCATGGTGTTATAAGCTCCATTAGATAGGAGGGAATTAACTAAATACAGTCTTAGTAACTTATATAGTATATTTAGCTAATTCAGGACAGACCTCAAATCACTGGGCTCAAAAGCAGCTGTGAACAAAAAAAATGACCACAGGCTAAACCTGACAAGCTCAGGGAGGCCTGCAAGGCAGCCTTTCAAACTCAGAGATCTAAAGTAACTATGTAGGATGGTCTGACATTAAGACTTTTTGACTAAAAGCCAGTCATTGCGGGTAGTCCTGTTCTAGGCTGGTATCCTTCTTGACCAAAGGCAATCTTTACCTTAACTGAGCCTGTCCAATGTCCTTTTGCATCTACTGTAACAGACTTTCACACCTTTGGAATGTCAGGGTGTGGGGTCATGCGAGACCTGGCTCCTCCAACTCCCATAATGGAAGGCTGGCCCAAAGGCCCTGGGCCAGAAGGAATATGTGTTGCTTTGGAAATGGATTGTAATTCCCTCTTAATCTCCTTTTGGGACAGGCTTCTTATCCTGTGTGACCACTTCTTCACCTTTTCTCTTCACACGTACACATACACTGAGGTCGTGTAGTTTAGAGTCATGCACAAGACATGTTGCCTCATTTTTCTGAGACCCTGTAAAACAAGCCTCAAACTCAGGGAGGGATGGTCCTCCATCACCCTTGGTGCTCCCCGTAAAATGAGTAGTAAAAGCTCTGTCTGCTCCACACAGCCCTCCTTGTGGTTTTGTCGGCTTATATTTGAAAGGGCAGTCCAGGTTCCTGGCTGGACCTTCTGCATGCATTACACATTGTAATTTCCTTTTTCCAGACCCCTCAGGGCACAATCTCCCACCAGAGACCACAGAGCCCCTGTTGTTGTTGTTACTGTTATTGTGTTCATTGTTGACTGTTAACTATCCTGGACCCACATACACAAAAGAAGTATGTGTCCATTCGTTTTACTTTTTACCCAATCCCAGAGTTTCCCTGCTTTGCTTTCTCCTGCCTGCTTCCCTAACCTACCACCAGTAAATTTCGTGTAACCCCCACACACACACATCTCCTTCTTGGCTTGTAATGTATAAAGTAAGTGGTAAAACTGCCATTATTTGAAGCATTTTCTCAATCTGTTGAGGTTTGCTTCCTGGCAATTGTCATCAGTTTGACTCAAATAAATTCATAAAAATTCTCTACAGGTGATGCTGAAGCCCTGACTGGTGGCTCAGTGGATAGGCGCCAGCCTGCAAACCCAAAGGTTGCTGGTTCAATTCCCAGCCAGGGCGCATAACCAGGTTGCAGGCCAGGTCTCTAGCCAGGTCCATAGCTGGAGGCAGGTGAAAGGCAACCATACACTGATGCTTCTCTCCCTCTTTGCCTCCCTCCCTTCCCCTCTCTCTCAAAATAATAAATAAAATCTTTTTAAAAAAATTCTCTACAGGTTTGAATGTTTCTTACATCAACACAGGTCACAAGTCTCTTGGGGATGCCTTCCTGGTTTTCAGGCACCCAACACTGGCCCTGTCCCTTGCACGAGGACCACTCAGCAAATGATGACATTGTCAGTTTAAAATAAAAAGGTGGGGCGCTTGGCAGTTTTGGAAGAGTATTGTGAAACCAAGCATACTTGACCAGCAAAACGAATGCCCAGAAGGGTGTGTTTGTCACCTAGTAAATGTGGCTCATTCCCAGAGAAACATCCTTCTCAGAAGAGATTTTAATGCATTTTCCAGGTATTGTCTGCTTGCCATGTCTTCTCCTCCAGGGCAGCTCTGTGAAGCTGATGAGAGGGGACAGGGCAGGAGATCACTGACTGGCACACCTTACGTGAAAAGATGGAGCGCTCTGCTCTTAGCCATTAAAGTTGAATCTAATTTCCAAAACTAAATGAGAAATAATGACAATAAAAGATCCAGAACACCACCACTTTATTACATCCCATTGTGTTTATAGTTCTTGGCAACAACAGGGGTGTGAGGAGAATCCCGCAATCAAATTAGGGCAATCTGCATGACAAAAGAATTAGCAAGAGACGGTGAGGCAGGAAATTGTTGATGATTTTCATTATCTGTAATGCTGCTGAGCTTTATTTGTCCTTCACCTTGAAACTTGGGAGAAAATCTCTGACTCTTTTGGGCAGCATTAGATTTTTTATTTTTTTGAACTGTGGTATCTTGCTATTTAAATAATCATCAAGCCCTTGAGGTTATTTTGGAATGCTTTTCTTCCCTAGTTCCCTGGGGTTTTCTGTTCTGAAAAGAGATCCATTTGAGAAAACCTAAATGGCTGTAGGTGCTGTTTATTACTTAGATGAACATTTTGTCATCTTTAAAAGTACAAGATTACATGGGGCTTGAATGGAATGAAGAGTGTTGGCTTCAAATACCACTTCCCCTTGATTAACTCAGTCTCAGATTCCTCCCTGTGATGACGGATCATAGTGCCTATGTCATCTGGCTGTGGCAAGGATTTAAAGAAATGTGTGTAACGTCTCTAATCACATTAGGTATTTCATAATGAGTAGCTAGCATTTTATAACATGTCTTGTGAAAATAATCTTCCATATTAGCATATCATGCATTGGAGATGAACCTGAGTGGTTCTTTTAAGTTAGTATTTATGCTTTTCCAGAGATCAGGGATAGTTATATGCACCAATTCTGGGCCAAAATTGAATATAAAACAAATAAGCAATTATGAAGATTAGTTGGATTTTTCCATTTTTTTCAATTGAGCTGGAATCAGAAGACAATTAGTCTTGGACTCACACCTTCCTCCAGTTTTGGTAAGAAGGATATTTTCACAAATGCTTTTTTATACATATATGTTGACTATAAACAAAAGTCAGCCAGATGTTTCTCCAGCAAAAAAAAATGGGGAAGGGGTGTTCAGGAACAAGAAGGAATGGCAGTCTGATACACACAACCATGGCAAGCCACATGTAAGCCACTAAAACAAAAATGAGGAAGGTCTTTCTTTTTTAGCGAGGAAAGGAAGTTGGGAAGAACTATTACTAGCTTCCCTAGCTGTTTTGCTATCTGTGTGGGGTGTGAGAGCTCCCCCTCCTGGCCTCCCTACTCTACTTTAAATAGGTTTTTATTCCATTTTTTACACATACATAGGGCAGGTACTCAGATTGCTTTTGACATCACGTGTTGGATTATAAATCTTTCTGACCCATGCACTAACAAATCAGTAGAGTTTTTTCATGATATTACACTAACTTTGAGTCAGCATTATCAAAGTATCCATTTAGATGTAACTAATGAAATGGTCTTTAGCACCTTTCTGCTGTCTCTGAGTATATTTTAATCAAATGGTTCTAGTTAAGATACTCAGGTAGGCTAATTTAGCTTTCTTCAACATTGTGCCTTTTCTTTCTACTCTTCTCATTTCTGGTCTTTCTCACAGCTTCTTTCTAGAAATATAATTCTTTAAATTATTTATTCTCATCTGTAACGTGGAAAACTGGTAAAGTCATTTTAGCTTACAGTAGTTTTATCCTGAGAGAAGTTAGTTTCTATCAGACCCCTATCTACTGCTTCAGGCCCACCCCACACCTAGCCAGCCTGTTGGAGGCCCTCACACACTTCATCATTTGAAAGTATCAGAAGATAAGATGAACTATCACTTGAAACTAGAAGTTTTCAGTTAGCAACTAAAATTATTCACATAGGTCACAAATACCAAGGCTGGGAGAGTGTTCGTAGGCCAGATGAGTAGAATCATAAAGGAAAATTATTTTTAAAAGAGCGTACGATTCTGAGAGAATCTGAAGATTCTGTTTTTATTTGTATGCATGGAAATGTTTCTCCCTTGGAAATCCAGATGTCAAGTACCTGAGTGAATGTGTACGTACACATATGTGTTACGGTGTAAGTGTATGAAGGTGTGTGTATATATGTGTACATCTCAGCATATGCATGTACCCACAAAACTAATCCATTTTGGGGAAAGTTTATTTTATTCTACCAAGGCCCTTTGTCCACTTCAGCTCTACCAAGTAACCTCTTTTTCACCAAAATTATCTAAACTTACAAGGATTATCTCCTTGGGAGGCTGCATAGTGGTAATATGGATGGTTTGCCCTTGAAAATTCTGTGTGAAATAATGGTCAATGATTTTTGGATAGATTACTAGGCATCATTAAAATTTGTTTTCCTAATTTGCAAAAGAGGAGACCTGAAACTGAGAAGCTTGTTGTACTACATAAATGAAAAGGTGTCAACTAACACCTAATAAATGTTATTGTTTTTGCTATAATTATTATTAATAGTACTTGATTATTACTACTACAATCACCGCAAGTATAACAATCAGTACATATAGTTTATATATTTCTGCTGTTCCTTGGAGAGTCTGTGACTAATAATGTCCAACTTTGATACAAATTTAGATGTCAAAAAATAGAGGATATTTTAATGTTTTAAATAAAAGCAGAAATTTTATTAACTTGTAAGATTGACCTTTATGTATGCCAGGCATCTATTAGGAAATATAAACTATTTTTTAAAAGATTTTATTAATTACTTTTGGAGAAAAGGGAAGGGAGGGAGGAAGAAAGGAAGAGAAGCATCAGTGTATAGTTGCCTTTCACCTGCCTCCAGCTAAGGACCTGGCTGGAGACCTGGCTTGCATCCTGGTTATGTGCCCTGACTGGGAATTGACCAGCAACCTTTGGGTTCGCAGGCTGATGCCTTATCCACTGAACCACCAGCCAGGGCTTAAACTCTATTTTTAATATAAATAATTGCTCCTAATTTATCTGTGTTTCAGATATGGCCATATGACTGTAAGATTTATTAATATGAGACTCACCTATAAACCTAACATTGAGATTCTGATTGGGAAAAGAACTAATTGCACATCTCAGATGAGTTCCTATGACTGAAAAAAAAATTTTTAGAGTCAATTTGAAAAAAATTCTGTTTAAGTATTTACCATGCGGCAGGTACTCTTTTAGATAAATTATATTTTGTGAATGTTTTTAAATATCCGTATTTGTTGACATACATGAAGTTTTGAAATAGAGCATATTACTGTTATTTATGTATAATAAAGAAGCACATGGTTCCCATGGGTCCCTATTATTACAATTAGGGTGATGTGATGAGAACCAGATATATTAAAACTATACATAAGGAAGCTGTATTTTAGGTGATGAGTCCTGAAGAAATAAATATGGGTTCTTACATACAGGGGTGAGCCAAAGTATATTTACAGTTGTGAGCATACAAAACACAGTTTCTTCTTGTAGTATTGTTTAACAAAACAACTGTAAACCTACTTTGGCCCATCCCTCTCTGCTGGCTTCCTCCCTAATAAAGTCACCCTGGAAATACACTAGGAGGAATCCTGAGTTCTACACTCTGACTCTTTGGAACATAAATCAATCTGTCTATGGAAAGATGAGTGGGGTGTCCAGCTTCACAACCCAGGACTGTCTCTAGCCTCTTTCTGAAATCTCTCACTATGTAAATCAGTCTTAAATTAACCTCCAAAAATGTATTTTAGCAAGGGCCAAGTCTGAGTAAAATTTTCTCAAAAAACCCCTGTCTGTTGTGAAAATTAACAAAAGCAACTTCCAAGCTTAGAGTCAAGAGCGCCTGTAGAGGGAGCACTCATGACCTGCAAGTCAGTAGTGGCCTCAAACCAGAAGAGAGGATCATTGCATCTCCAATCAGAAGTTGGTTTTCTACCCTAGTAGGAGTGAGGAAGACTTTCTCCTCTCCTGGCAATGGCCCAGCCAACAAAAGGCCACCATACTTTAAACTCCTGGTTACTGCCTACAAACCTAAAGGTAACTGGTTCAATTCCTAGCCAGGGCACATAGCCAAGTTGCAAGCCAGGTCTCCAGCCAGGTCAGTAGCTGGAGGCAGGTGAAAGGCAACCATACACTGATGTCTCTCTCCTTTCTGCCTCTCACCCTTCCCCTCTCTCTAAAATAATAAATAAAAGCTTTCTTAAAATGAAAATAAGTAAATAAAAATAAATTCCTGGTTTCCTTCTGTGGACTTTGTTTCTGACAGCTCCTCCCAATGTTCCCCTTCCATCATGAAAAAACATTCTTCTCTTTGTTCTGTGGTCTTGCCTATGGTCTTGCCATGGCTCACATGTCCCAAACTGCAATTCTGTGCTACTCCTGCATAAACCTAGTTTTCTTGGCAAAATAACTTTTCATTTTAAGGTCAATATTGTTCTGAAACATAAAAATATTTTCTCCACAGCCCCACATAATACTATTTCCCCCCATATCTCTTTTCCAGAAAGGGAGTTGAGAGTCAGAAAGTTTAAGTAAAATTTTCCAAATTTTTCAAACTTGACACAATTAGTAAGATGAAGATTTATGACTAAAACTGAAGCTTGTCCAAGGTAGAAAGCTTTTTAGTGGCTAAAATGCTCGTCTGAAAGACAAACTAAAGGCATTTTATATATTGGTTATCAGCAGGCCTACATCTAAGTGAAACTGAGTATCTTTGCATCTTCCCTCCTATACCAAGGTTTTTCTAGGAATTAGACACAGTTAACCACTTACTGGAAGAGGAAGAAAAAGAGTTTGACAAAAACAGGAAAGGGACTCTGGAATTTAGGACGATACATTGTTTTTTGTTTTTGTCTTTGTTTTGATCTGCTACAGCCTCATATTATTAATTCATTTCTGAAGAGTCTCCTCAAATTTTGGGAGAGTTATTTCTCTCTCCACAGAGCTCGCTCGCTTTCTGCTGCAATAAAGAAGGATTTTCTTCTATTTGTATTATTTCAATATATGCTTAGAATGTGGGTGCAGCTAATATGATAGCACATACTGGTCATGGTTGTTCCAAAGATGCCTCATCTGACCCAAAGTGAGGAACTAGCATAGGAGGCAAATTTAATAACTTGTTTTGTTATCAATTTCCATAAAAAGAAAGGAAGCATGCCTTCTGTCAGTTTGTTCTGTGTCATCTGTAGGTGATAGTATCTTTGACAAAGGTATTATGGTTCCAATCACCTACATTTAATCTTTTTTTTTTTTTTTTTTTTTTTGTCAAAAGGAATCTGAGTTACCAGTATGTTAAAATATTCTCTATCCTTGGTTTGCACAATTCTATGGCAATAAAATAATGACAAAGTTGGTGACAATGTCAAAATATTGTGGCACATGTGTTTCAAACCAACTTTTTTCAGGACTTTAACGAGTCCAATATATTCATACACGGAGCCTACAGAATCATGCCTGGGTGCAGCTGTTCATTCCCAGCAGGCTGTCTCTGATGGTCACATGGGACCAGGAATAGTCCTGTGATTTTAAGTTTTGTGATGAGGCATAAATCATCTGTGAATGTATTTTTTTTTTAGGTGAAGATCTTTTGGGTTATCACCCTTTAAAAGGGCAAAAGAAGGGAAGCCAGGAGCCAGAAGTTGACCACTGCTAGCTTATTACAAGCCCTACCAGCAAAATCATAGTTTCGACACTGGTCACTTCACAAGCCTGAGGTGTTCCTTGGTGTGGCTGGAGGCTGGTCCAAACCCGTGGGGAGCTCTGATGGCAGCTGTGCCCACAACTGTGCTAGTTCCACATGGGACAATACTTCAGCAGGAAAAGGAAGGGATCTTTTAATTCCCTTTCACTATCTCTTCTCCTCCCTCCCTCAACTGCCTGTTCTTTAGGACCTGAAATAAGTAGAGATGCGCCTTAAACAATGTTCTTTTCTTAACTTTATTAAACAATAAAAGTTGCAGTGGTGCATAGTAGGAGGTGTGGAATGGGAGAATCAATCTTTGTATCCCTATTAGTAGTCAGGCATTTCACATACCCTCTTATTTAGGTCTTTATAACCTGCGGTAGGTAAGCATTCCTTCCATCATTGATTTATCCACATTTATTGGGTGCCTATTATGTACCAGGCACCATTTTAGAGGCTGGTGGTTATTGGTATCTCTAACTTAAGGATGAGAAAATTCTGAGAGAGATTAAGTAACTTGCTCAAAATTGTACAACCAGTAAGTGGAGAAAGAATTCAAATCTAGGCCAGTTCTTTCACATGGCCCCTGAGGATTTACTCTCTTTAGATGGGAGCTTCTCCCAACCCCTTTGTTGTTGCCATTAGAATTGGGGTTCTTGCAGGGTCATGAAGAAAGCATTCCAGGAGCCCCATGTGTGGGAGACTGGCATGGTTAAGATTCGTTTATGGCACCAGATGCAAAATCAAAGGTTTCCAATGTTTCATCTCCATCCATCCTGCCATGGAAAACATCCAATCTGGCCAGAAATAGGGCCACTGACCAGAGACTCTGTGCCATGCCAAGGCTAGTCTGTTTAGCCTTTGGCCCCACCTGGCCAGCTTAGTCTGTGTTTCCAGCTGCACTTTGGCTGATGATGTGTCCAGGCCCACATTTGGAGCCCACACCTCTACCACGGCCCCAAGTGGCTGCTAGGGCCACGTGGCTGCTACCAAGAGAGAATGCGCAAAGGAATAGGGTGAGTGAATGTTACAGAGAGAGAGAGAGGCAGACAGAGGGAGAGGCAGAGGCAGATAGAAGGAAGGGAGGCAGGAGGGAGGGTGAGCTCTATAGCTATTTGTTCATTGGTGTTACTGTGTTAGTTGGAATTATATTATTTAAGTCTTGAGAAGGACCAGGTGCTTCTTCAAACTAACCAATCAACTACCCAAGCTTTTGTGGCTTCTGATGAATCCATTCCCCATACAACCTATTTCATAGCTCTTTCAGGGTTTTATGTACCCTATCCAATCAGATCCTTTTCCCAGGCTAGACAGATAGGCCTCTATCAGTTTGGCTCCCACTGTGCATGTGCTCACTCCCCCCACCCCTTTTTTTTTTTTAAAGATTTTATTTATCATTTTTTAGAGAGATGGGTAGGGAGAGAGGCAGAGAGAGAAAGACATCAGTATATGATTGCCTTTCACCCGCCTCCAGCTACGGACCTGGCTAGAGACCTGGCTTGCAACCTGATTATGTGCCCTGGCTGGGAATCGAACCAGCGACCCCTGGGTTCGAAGGCCAGCGCCTTATCCATTGAGCCACCAGCCAGGGCCACTTCCCCCTTTTTTGTTCTATCCCACTAATCTGCTGGGACAGGACTGGTGGTTCCCTGGGTGTGTACAAAGCTGTAACTTCCTGGTGAAGCAAGCAGGCTTACCACTCCCTAGTTGATTATGCTTAATAAGGCCTGATTTCCTTTGCTCACTTCCTTTACTAATAGCTAGCTACCTACACTAATTGTTGAGAAATTCAGTAAGGAATTTAATTTCTATAAAGAGCCCTACTAACTGAACCAGTTTCCCCTGAATGATTAAAAAGCTGAAAGGATACCTCAAGATAGTTTGTGTGGGACCAAAACTGAAGCATTCGGAGACCATCGATTCATTTTCCCTCATGGTTTTTAGTTTCCTTTCGCATCACCTCCATTCTGCTGACCCCATGTACTGATCACCCATTTTCTCTTCTCTGATGTGGACAAGTCATGAATTCCTGAAGGAGTGCAGAGTACTTTAAAAGCTCAGCTTCAAGGACCCCTTTCAACCCTTTCAACCATGTTATTAACCACCAAACCCTTCTTAGGTAGAAATTTAGATTCTAGTTACCAGTTCATTCTGGATGCTTTACTAAGCCAAGTTTCACGTCAAAGATTTCAATTAGAACCAAAATAATATGTAGTTTTGAAAAATAACTTATAATTTGTTTTGCGAGTAATTTGTAAGTCAAAACTTGCTATGCATCTGATACTTCAATTGGCACTTTTTATCTATAAAAATACTTATGATTTGTGATATTGAAGATGATTTTTTTCTGCTTATTTTGTAAAAGAAAGCCTGAAATGTTTTGGTCAGTATTTAAAAATTTTTAAATTTAAACTCTATGTATTTAGTTGGATTTTTTTTTTTTTTTTTTTTTTTTTTTTTTTTTTTTTTTTTTTTTTTTTTTTTTTTTTTTTTTTTTTTTTTTTTTTTTTTTTTTTTGTATTGTGCAATGGCTACTCACTCTTTGTACTTTAAAACCACTTTGCCATGATTTTTTTTTTTTTGCCATGATTTTTTAATAGGTTATTTCTTCAGGATTTAGAAGAATGGACCTATTGCTTAGGCATATTGAATGGCACAATAATAAAAGTCAGTCCTTCAAAATGGGTACTTTAAAAAAAATCCTTTTATGATTTAATGGGAGTTTCTCAACCATTATGTTTTATTTTAATGAACAGACATATGAAGAGCAGCTCTGGTAATACAATTCACAACCAGTTCTTTCATTAGGAAACACATGAATTTTTCATAGCTTTCACAAATGAATCTCCACCCATGAGACACTGAGAATGGTAAGAGAACAAATGGAAATTCAGCCTTTTTAAAGTATTGAAGCAATGCAGGAGTAGAACAAAACAAGATCATAATGAAGTTGGGAAAGCTCCTTAACTTCTAACATGCAAACATCTAATTTGTTTTCTTCTCTTAGATATGACAAAATGCGTATGAAAATATCATTGATTCATAAAGCAGTAAAAGGCAGATGCTCTGGGGATGCTCTTAAGTGTGTCATTACCTGTGAGCCATTTTTTTTCCTATTGGATACCAGATTGAGGGAAGGTATGAGAGAAAAAAAGACTGTATGGTGCTCAGGCGCTGTGTATCCCATGAAGAAATCATGAAAGGACTAGAGCCTCATTTCTGCTGGGCTTTGAGGAAGAACCTGCAATCTCTGTCTTTGTGTAGCTATTTAATTAAATCAGTTTTGGCCCTAGCTGGTGGCACAGTGGGTAAGGAGCCGGCTTGAGAACCCAAAGGTCGCTGGTTTGATACCCCAGGCAGGGCACATAACCTGGTTGCAAGCCAGGTCTCCAGCCAGGTTCCTAGCTGGAGGCAGGTGAAAGGCAACCATACATGATGTCTCTCTCCCTCTCTGCCTCTCTCCCCACCCCTTTCTAGAAATAATAAAAATCTTTTAAAATTAAAAACAAAAACAAAAACAAAAAATATTTTAGTGCTTCCAAAAAGGAACATTTCATCCCTTTGTACTTTTATTTTATCCACACACTAAACAAGCAGCCACTACCCTATTGCTGACTTTTGTTTTTTCAATTTCAATACAATAAACATTTTTTCAATATTCCTGACTCTTCTACAGTCGTGACTTAACTCCCTTTATTTTGGCAAGATAATGGATTTTTAGTAAGTAACAGCTAATAATAACAGCTCATTGCTGATACCCGCCTTTAGCATTTGTGATACAAACCATTCTGAGGGTAAGTTTTTTGTTCATATTATCCAGCGGTATTTCTTTTTGTTCCTTCTGTCCATCAAGATGGGCAGATTTCCTTGGTAACATGCTTTCATGTCCAGTTCACCTTTGCACTCAGGGTATAACCCTCCAGTCCTGGCTTCATGTAAGGTCTGCGCCTTAATTCCCATCTTGTAGGAACTAGGATTAATCTTTGGTCCACTATTCCTGTGATTGCACCAAAACACAAATTCAGATTCAGTAGGAGTCAGCAGTCATCTCCAGGTGAAAGCCAGTTAGAAAGCACTTACTTCTATCTATGAATCTCTTCTTTCACTTCATTTTTTTAGGCCCCTGACTACTTGGGGGCAGGTGAATCAAACCATTTTGTTGAGGGCCTTGGGGAAGGGTAGAAGGATTGGTAGGACAGTGAGGTCTGATGTCCTCAGCCCAGCCAGGATCTCCCCGAGCTCCACAGTTACAGAAAGCCCCAATGTCTTAGTTTCTTGCAAGCTCAGGAAAGAATTTACATGGATCAACATTTTTTTCTAAGTTGTATTTGTTTTCAGTGGGTATGATATGTGGAGTATCTACATATAGACACAGAAGCCTAAACTCATTTTTGGTGTGTTACTTCAGATCATTTCTAGACAATTTCAGTGGAGGTCTAATTACCTTCTAGGGATGGAGGAGAGAAAAATACTTAAGAACAAAACATGCATTTATATTCCAATGACTTATTAACCCCAATAATAATTGTAAAAGGAATAAGAAAATGGTATAAGGGTGCAATGTTTTAGAAATTTGGGAATAAGCATACCACAGCCAAAACCATTAAATAATTAAAGGTTAAGGAAAAGAACCTCCATTGTGTGGGGAATTAGAACCTTTCCCCACACAATGGGGAAAGTTCTTTGGTATTCTTTTCGGTATTTCTATCAAAATGTGGGTTGACTCTGTCCTATACATGAATTGCTATAAATTTTTTCTTATCTCTTTTCACACTTGCCAGATTTCTCTCTTTTTGGTGCCACTCTGATTTTTTCAGATCTTCCACTTCCCTTTATTGATTCTGCTTAAATTAGTTTCTCAATCTGTTTCCTTCTCTCTGCCTATAGTTCTTCCAATTTCCTCCTTCTCAAAGATGACACTAGGCAGACATCTTGCTCATCGATTTTTCATATTTTTACTCACCCTATCTCCAACAATTTTTGTACCACTCCTTTTCTTGGTGAAAAAGAAAACAATTTTTATAAAAATGTTTCTCCTCTTCTTTCTCAATTAACAATAAAACTGGTAGCCTATGAAGAATCTCAGAAACCTGAAAAATAAAGAATTATTAAAACTGCTGAATAAAAGTTATTTCTAAAATGAAGGATGGCTAGACACACACTGATGGTTGCAAGCTGAGAGGGAATTGGGGGATTGGGTGAATGATGTGAAGGGATTTGGTAGTTTCAAAATAGTCACAGGAATGTAAAATACAACATAGTCAATAATATTCATATTGTAACAATTATGTATCGTGCCACATGGGCACTGGAAATATTGGGAAGGGACACTTTGTAAAATATATGATTATCTAACCTTTATGCTATACACCTGAAACTAATCCATAATAATATCAAATGTAAACTCTATTAGAAAAAATAGTATGAAGGATACCTAATAAAAGCAAGTATCTATATGGTTTCACCCAAATGGATAAAGTCAGTAGTATTCTCCATGTTATTTCCATAACATGTGACAAAAACAAAGATCTCAAGCAACAGTAGTGAAAAACGTTCCATGGAATAAAATGAATTTTTGCTGCTAGCAGCATGTAAACTGAAATGATGACAGGCTTCTAAAAGAATATAAAAGGATGTGGATCCAAGCTGAAGGTGAAAATGACTGAGCCAGTGTCTGTGGTCTCCTTAAGAGTAAATACATTTCTAAGAGTAAAATGTAACTTAAAAAATTGTGGAATGTACTGTATAAACATTTACATGTTGGTGGTACTTTGCAAGTCATCACCTGGATTAATACATTTAATCCTTGTGTTACAACAATGGCTATTTATCCATTTTCCTCTCCATTTCCCAGGTGGGAAAAATAAGGATTAGACCTGTTAGACAAGTTCCCCAGGATCATGCAGCCAATAGGTGAAAGTACCAATATTTAAACACACATATGCCTGACTCAGATCTGATCTCTTAACCAAAATGCTACCTTAACCTTAAACCAAATATAGAAAAGAAAAATGGCATTTTGTGTGACTAAAGTGATCTTTTGTGTATGTCTAAAGATTCCTTAGATGCCATGTTCAAAATTAAATGGATTTAAGAGAAAATTCTGTCGATCCTCATTTCATAGACAAGGAATATGATTCTCAGAGAATAAAAGAATGTCATTTGTCATTGTGGGATTATAAGCCTAAATCACTCTGATGGCAATACCTTGGCTCTCTTAAGTCCTATACTCTGTTCCCTCCCACAAATCATCTTACTATTGATTTCTCACAATTCTAGAAAGTCCAACATTGATGATTATTTTGAATACAGCTATTGTGTATTCAGAAATCTCAACTAACACATGGGTATGTTTCCCTGATGGAAAAGCATCATAGCAATTGTTTTTCTCTGGGTTTGTAGGGCTTTTTCTTTATTTTCCAGGAGGAAAAGCAGAGGAGTACATTCCAGTCCATTCTGTCCCTTTCACTCACAGATTTCTTGTCTTGGGGAGAAAATATAGCTGTACTTGCTTTCTCAGTGAACAGGTTATTTGTATTACAAAATTGCTCTGGAGCATTCAGAACATCAAAATTTAGAGAATGGTAGCATCTTAAGTGCAGGTGGTGATGTTTACATCAAAGAGGTTTTGTTGTTTTCAGCAACAGTGCAGGTGAAGGTACAGCCTATTCAGTCTCTCTTCTTGACACCATGGGGAGCAAGAGAATTCGTGTTCAGAGAACACTTGTTGAAATAAGTCCACAAAGAATACTTTCCTCCAAGGACACAAAGCCCTATAAATTAAAGGTGGGCACAAAAAGTTGTAAAGTGAGTGACATATTCCAATGATTTTTCTCTGGCACAGAAACACTTCCCAAACAATGCTGCACCTCTAAAGTTATCTTTCTTTTTTTTCTTGTGTCTGAGAATTGCAGCCATATACCTAATAAAAACCAATACTGTCAGCAGAACTACTCAATGTGGATCTGAAGCCTTTTTGTTACACTTTTTGGATAGGCAAAGGCATTTCCTGATCAATGAAGTATCTTGACAAACAGATCTGACATGTACAAAGGAAACTTCCATCTTGGAAGCAAGAGATTGTGGTTTATTAAATCTGCATTAAAGAATCTAAAATTTAGCATGACCTGGTTCGATTCCCCAGCCATGGCACATAACCTGGTTGCAAGCCAGGTCTCCAGCCAGGCCTGGAGCTGGAGGCAGGTGAAAGGCAACCATACATTGATGTCTCTCTCCCTCTCTCCCTTCTCCTCTCAAAATAATAAGAAGAATCTTTTTTAAAAAGTAACATTTAAAATGTAGCATCACATGCTCAACTTTTTTGAACCACTGAGGTGAAAATACATGGTGGGCAAAGGACTTGCTTAAACAAGTAATTGTAGTTTTTTGCAGATTATACCAGGGTAAGAGTCCTTTATCATAAAAATGTGATTGAATATTTAACATCATTCCATTCCACAGATGAATGTGAATTATTTTGTTAAAATAAAAGTTTAAAAATCTAAATTCCTGTAACTTGACTCATCTTTCATAGCTGTTCCTCAGGGATCCAGGGACACAAAGGCATTGTCTTCCTTTGGAGAGTAGATGTGTTTGTGGCTCTCTTGACAGCTGCCTTTGAGGCTGTGACATTACCCTCAACTCTTCCCAATTTAAAGGGAGAGGCTTCCTATTAAATCTGCCACGTGGTTGATTTCCTTTTTTCATTGCCAAGGACAGGGTTTTTCCCACTGTGTGTTCTGTTTTTCCCTACGTTAGAGTAGTGGGGTAGGAGAGAGGGTTCCAGGAAAATAATTCCACAAGAAATTGCACTGTTACTATAGAATATTTGTATAACTTTCCTAACAGTTTCAAATCCCTTACTTTAGTTTCTTTTATTTTAGGCACAAATCTACAGTTTAGTCTTTTTCCTACAGCAGACATACCTAGGGTGATCAAAGGAACCCACCCGAAGGTAGTGTGTAAATATAGACACAGATAAGAAATACATTGTATGTGTGTATGTGAGAGAGGGAGAGATTGACTGACTGATTCAGGTAAAGATTAAGTCTGCCTTTGACATGATCATATTCTTCACTATAGAGTGTACTTAATAGAAATATACTTCTATTATTCCTCTTTTTCTTCATTTAAAAAATATTCAATTTCCCCTTTCATGATGTGTCATTACCTATAAACTTTTATTATGAGTTACTATGCATATTAGTTACATTGCAATAGATCTAAAAGTCCTAAATAATGAAAATAATGAAGATTCTGCATAACCAAGATTCTGAAGCCTTTATTTCTAACATAAGGGAAATATTGAACAGTTTGAAAATTCCTGGTCTAAAATTCATAAACTGTAACTTCGAGCTCACACTCCCCGCTTTTAGAAACTTTTTGCACTGCTTTGCTTTTCACGATCTGTTACCATTTCCTTCTCCATTAGGCTGACCTTTTATTTTAATGAGTTTTCCAGAGGGAACTCACTGTAATAGAGGCACTCTATTGTTTGACACGATTTCAGATGACAGCTTCACAGTGTTGCGTGAAATTTACTTTGTTACTTAATTGAACAAGAATAGTCAGTTTAGTGAAAAAATTTTTTCTATTATTTTAATTTGGCAACACCAGGGTAATGCGTCACCAAGGTTTTAGATAAATATTAAACTAAGGAGACAGAAGAAAAGTTGAAGGAGGTGTTGGTTCTAGTTTGCCAAGACGGTGAAATAACCCAAGTTTCAGGCTCCTTTCTCCAAAATGTGCCCTGGGGAAATTAGAAAAGCAAAAGGGAATTGCGGAATGAGGAAACTAACAAAAGAGAACACCTCTCCCTCCTGACCCTTGCTCCCAGGCGGAAGCCCGTGTGAGGCCTGGTTGGGGCAGAATGGTTGCAGAAGAGCAGCCTGGGGCAGAGGAAAGCGGAAGGCAGAGAATGGGAAGAATGGGTTAGAATAGAGGTTCTTGATTGAAGTCCTCAGACTAGTAACATCTGTATCATTTCAGAACTCGTTAGAAATGCAAATAATTAGCTAATCCCAAATCTACTGAATCCGAAATTTAGGGCTGGGCCTAGCAGTCTATGTTGAAACAAGTCACCTTGGCAAATCGGATAGATGCTCAAATTTGAGAAGAGGAAAAGTTTTAAAGCCTCACTAGCCTTTTTTCTTGCTTGGCCGCGGGACCCCCATCTCTCCCTGGCAGCTGAGAGAAGGTCCGCATCCCTGTCCATGCAAGCGACATGAGACAGCAGTGCAGAAGGGCCCTGCTCGGGCAAGGCGCTATGACATGGGTGTATCTTCTCCAACTTTATTTCCCCACTAAAGCCCGCAGTTACGGTCCGGGGAGCAAAGGGCACCTGCCCTGTGGATTCACCTAAGGCTTCAAAGAAGCCTGATTGGGGTAGTTGCCGGCTGGAGGGTCAGCCGAAAGGTCACCAAAGACTCTGGGAGCTCACTCTGCCTGCCCCACCTACCCAGACCGATCCAAATTCGTGCTTAATGTCGTGCCAGTCTCCACTGACCCCACGCAGCAGCCACTGGCCAGGGAAAACCTGGTGCCAGACGACGCCGAGGAAACGCCAGGCGTGACGTCTGCAAGATGGCGCCCTGGGCCCTTCCTGTATTCGCTCCCGCGCAGGCGGGAGCCCCAGCAGGAGCTTAGGCACAGGATTCGAACGCACGGCTGGGACCGAGCACCCCTGCACCTCAGAGACCAAATCAGACCCACCTAGAAAGGTAAGAGAAGCGCCTACAGTAACAGCGTTGCCCACCCCCGGGCCAGGGCCGCACTGCCTGCCGGGAAAGGCACCTGAGGGAAAGAGGATACTGGGGCGGGAGGGGAGCGGGGGGCGGGGGGCGGGGGGCATGATCTCCATTGGCATACGGCGCCCCACCTAAGGAGACCACTTGGAGACCAGGTGACAGGAAGGAAGGGGTTTATTAGAAAACAAGGAGGAGGGAAGAGGGGCGTGGGGAAAGTGAGGGGAGAGAGAAAGTGCGACCCCAGAGTCACAACGACCAGGGATCGAGCTGCAAGCTGCAGGCTGTTGGGGTTTTGGACCTGTGCCTTCCCTGGTGCCTGTAGGCCAGCTGAGGGCTGCACGTACGTGGTTCAGCTGCCCGGCCTTTGTTTGAGTTCAAGCCCGCCATCTGCAAAGCCTGGCCTGCGAAGCCTGGGCTGTTACAGCTGCCGCAGTCTGGGTTCAGGGACCCCACCGGCTGGTAGCGGAGGTTTCCTACCCCGTGCAGGTGATTCATCTTATCAGCCTTTTGTTTGTAATAAAAAAAGGAGAGAGGATACGACTAAGACCTTAGGAGTGCTGGGGAGAGGTACCCAGCGCTGGTTCTGGCTGCTTCCTGCTGACGAGGGGTGGTTGGACACGGGGGTCCGGAGGCACCGTTGCTTACACGGTGTGAACTCAGTCGCTTAGGCGGTGGATGGGCTGGTAGCGGCAGTGTGTCGCACGTAGGGTGGGTTGTGCCTTTGGAGTGGTGGTGGCCTTGGTGGTCCTGTGGATGAAGCTAGCAAACAAGTTGATTAAACAAGGTCTGACTAGAAGCTAAGGAAGAGGAGTAGGAGGGGGCCGATCAGGGGTAGGAGTGTGGCTCTGGGGAAGGAGGAGGTTAGGTTGTTTAATGGGAATTGGAACGGGGGCTCGCTTTACCCCGATTTCAGTGGCAAGGAGAAGAGGGATTTCAGAGTCGGGCGCAGCACCTGTAAGGGGGGCGCCGGGAAGGCTGGAGCGCACGCCCCCATCCGGTTGGCGGGCAAGCACCGACAGCCTGTGACCCACAGAGGAAGAAGATCCCCGTGTGTGGGAGGCAAACCTGAAGGTGGAGTCCGTAGACTAGCTGGAGAGCTGTTGGAGATGCCCCTATATGGCGTGCCTGTAGCAGGAAAGCTGAGGGGTTTCTGAAATACTGATTAGCTTAATGACTGATCTTACTAGTTTTATGCAAAGGAACCTTGCCTCATTACTTACTTCTTCAGACTGCCAAATTCTTGAGGGATCAGGTAGGGAGAAAAACATAAATTGTGAGGGAAAATCCTTGTCTTTCGAAATTGCATTCCCATGCATTATACCTTCCATTACTAAAACCATACGATTTCTTTTCAAAACCTTCACAAACTTCCAGCAAACCTTCTATGTACCTTTCACAAACCTTTTATATTCATTTTTACAACTTTCCACAGACCTTCTGCACCAGTCACGCACTTCCTAAGTACCTTTTACTCCTTCATATTTAACCATAGCTCACTTCCAATCCTTGTTGATATTTTCCGTTTTTTTTTTTCCTACTTCCAACGTCCTTCTTTCCCATACTACACATGGATGTGGCACCTGTCTCTTTCCTTTATTCCTTCACTTTCTTAATTCCTTTCTTTTTCTGCTCTGCCTTCACTTTCTTCAACTTAAACAAACCAGTTACAACTTATACAAATCCTCTGCAACTTACATAGAAAACAAAACTACCCCAAAGATGAGAGTACAGTGGAGGCTGATAATGGAGGGAGGAGTCGGGGTGAGGGGTGTGCTCAAGGGAGGTCTCTCGAGCAAGCCCTAGGAGAAGGGTGGAGTTGGTCCTGACCTCTCCATTCATATTGAGGGATAGGGACACTCCTAGTTTAGCCAAAGTATCTCATCCCAAGAGGGAAACTGGACATTCAGACATTACCAGCCAAAGGTCCCATAATGCATGCTGAAAGTTTAGTTGCTAAAGTTTTGGTGCGGACCCCATTAACGCCAACAACAGAGGTAGGAGAGGAGTGTAAAGCACTTGCATGTTCAGTAAGGAGGAAGTAGGTCATCCCCGTGTCAGTAAGAAAGGAGACCAACTTACCTGCCTGGGCTCAGCCAACGAGATGGTCAGGGACAGGGGCTCCAAGCCCAGGCACCATCAGTCAGCAGCAGCAGCCCCAATAGGTTGGGGATCCTGAAGTCATCGGCTGCCTCCTGTTTTGAGGATTCTGGCTAAGGTAATCTACTGGCCCCCTGGTTAGAGACCAGTGGGCAGTCGACCTTCCAAGGTTCTGTTTGCCCACAGGAGGTGCAGGGACCTGGCGGAGGTCACAGCTCAGGACATTGTGTTGCCCAGTGGCCTGTCTGCTTCACCTAAAGCACAGACCAGGCAGTAGCTTGGACTGGCTGGTTTTCCCTTGACCTTGAATAGGCTGACCCTTAAAGTTGGCAGCTAACATAAGGTACCCTGCTGATCCCTTTTTAATTTTTGTTTGTCTTCCTTCTCCTCTCCATTGTTAAAGGGTTGGAAGGCAGTCCAAATTAAGTCCCTTTGGGGGGTTTTAGGTCCCTTCTCTAGGTTTTGTCATTTCTTACTGGTATCTGGGGCTGATTGGGCAATAAAATGAGTATGGAGATACACTTTACCCTCTTCCAAGTTGGGGTCTAGGTTGGTGAAATTGAGAATTTTCTGTAAGGCAGTTCATAAAAGAAGCTGGATTTTCAAAGGGTTCCTGTGCTATTTCCTGGAGTGAGTCATAATTGACAGCCTTTAAAGGCCACTTTTTTCATGCCTTCTAGGAGGCAGGTAATGAAGTGGGGCATTTTGGCCAAGTCAGGGGACCCAGATTGATAACTCCAGTCAGGTGGGGCTGGGGGAGGCACAGCCTGGGTGCCCGGCGGGTTTGTAGCTAGGTTCTGGGCATGGAGCGAGTCAGAAAAAGCAAAGGTGGAGGACAAAATACAGTCCTCCTCTGAGATAGCAGTAGAGGCCAGGATGACATAGACATCCTGAGAGGTGAGTGAGTCAGTCTAGGTGAGGTATCGAAATTCCTTACAGAAGTGTGTAGGGTCTATCAAGTAAGAACCTACGCAACACTCAATCTGGGCCAATTGGAAAAGGAGAAGGGGACAGGACTTAGACAATGCCCTTTGCCCCTGCTACTTTGAGAAGAGGATATAGACCTGAGGACTGGGAGGAAAATGATGGTGCAAGGGCAGTCGGGGAATGGATGGGAGGGGGAGATGAGAGGAGTGGAGGCGGGGGTGTCAATTGTTTCTCTCCGACCCATGAGTTGGGAGAGAAAAGGAAAGAGGGAGAGGAGGCACCCAAAGGTGCAGGATCTGAGGGCACATGTAAAGGGAGCTGCATTGTAGAGGAATGGGGAGAAAGATCAGAGGTGTCCTCCTTGGTGAATGGCAGGGCCCTTGTTGGAGGAGGAGGAGGACCTGAAGGTGGAGCAGAAAGAACAGAGAGAGGGCTGACTACAGAGAGACCAGAAGGCCCAGACATAGGAAACCTCACACCACTTGGTGACTCACCAAAATTGTCAAGATCAGTGAGAATTTGGAAATCAAATATACCATCCTCAGGTCACCTATGTTGATTGTCTAAAGGATACTGAGGCCTGGCTATGGTAGAAAAGACGATTAGCTGTTTTAGTTTGACTTCACACTGGAGTTAGAGGGTCTTACGGTTCCAACAAAGATACCCTAATGGGTTGTCCTTGGACAGGAGCGAATGAGAAGTCCCCATGATCCAAAAAGTAAGTCCAAAATGAGAGGAATCAGAACAGACAAGGGGCGTTCCCGCTTGAATTTCTGAGTTCCCTGAGAGCACAAACTATCCAGGGGCCAGGCGTTCCTGACCACTGGATGTGCCAGGCTGCTGAGGGCCCTAGGGAAGACCGACCTGGACTGGGGATTGTCAAGAGTGGAGTCCCAGTGGACTCCGACGAGACACAATCAACCTGAGAGCGAGACTCACCCAGCGGAAGGGGGATCTGATGAATGTCTGGTGTGGATGCCTGTTGGCCATGGCAAGGGGTCATCATCAGGGAGGGGGGTCATCACCAGAGGGAGTGGGAGGGGTGGGGTCACCGTCAACCAAGGGCCTCCTGGATAGGCGCTAGTGGAGGAACGGAGAGGGTCATGGTAGCAGGGTCGGCAGTTAGCCTGAGCTCGCTGCTACAGCTCACTGCTTCCCTGGGTGCAAGGCACCCAAGATGCCTCATCCGAACCCCTCCCAAATTTCGGCACCACTACCCAACCCAAGGAGAGCACTCGGAGACCAGGTGACAGGAAAGGAAGGGTTTATTAGGGAACGAGGAAGGGAAGAGGGAAGGGAGAAAAGTGAGGGGAGAGGGAAGTTGCTGACCTCGAAATCACAGTCCCTGGGGATCGAGCTGCAAGCTGCAGTCTGTTGGGGTTTTGGACCTGTGCCTTCCCTGGTGCCCATAGGCCAGCTGCGGTCTGCACGTACGTGGTTCAGCTGCCCTGCCTTTGTTTCAGTTTTGAGCCTGCCATCTGCAAAGCCTGGCCTGCGAAGCCTAGGCTGTTACAGCTGCTGCCATCTGGGTTCAGTGACCCCACTGGCTGGTGGCGGAGGTTTTCTGCCCTGTGCAGGTGATTCACCTTATACCCAGCATCTCTGGTTGCTTCGTGGGGTCACTGCTGGGCGTCTCCCCACACAGCAATGGCAGGGGCATCTGTGAAGCTGTGCCCCTGGTGTGACGGGGATGGAGAATGTGACCTCTGAGAAGGGTTGGGTCCAGGATTAGGTGGCTTGCAAATTATATAATTTTAAAAATAACAAATGCGAAACCAAGTGTGAAAATGAATAATTGTCTAGGATTAAATCAGAAGTCACAATAAAATACACATTAAAAGAAACTGATAGATACCACAAAGTACTAATTGTAGAAAAAGTATTTTTTATTTAACCTTTACTGTATTTTTTCATTACCATTTAGATACCCCTGTATTCCCCTCCCAACCACTCTGTAGTCTATCCATGTCCATGAGTCCATTTTCCTTTTTACTTGATCCTTCCACCCCCTCACCCCGCCCCACTAGTTGTCATCTTTCCATCTATGGTCTGTCCCCATTTTCCTTGTTAGTTCAGTTTGTTTGTTAGATTCCATGTATGAGTGAAATCATATGGTATTTCCCTTTCTCCGACTGGCTTATTTCATTTAGGATAATGTTCTCCAGGTCCATCCATACGGTTGTCAGGAGTAAAATTTTCTTCTTTTTTACAACTAAGTAGTATTCCGTTGTGTAAATGCCCATTGTTGTTTTATCCACTCCTATGATGGGCATTTGGGCTGCTTCTGTATCTGGCAATTGTCAGTAACGCTGCAATGAACATGGGGTGGGGGGTGCTTATGTTCTTTAGAATTAGTGTTTTGGTTACCTTCAGGTACATCCCCAGAACTGGCATTGCTGGGTCAAAGGGCAGAGCAGCAGATCTATTATTAATTTTTGTGGTATCTCCGTACTGCTTTCCACAGTGGCTGCACCAGTGTGCATTCACAACCACAGCGCAAAAGGGTCCCTCTTTCTCCGCATCTTCTCCAGCAGTTGTTGTTTGTTGATTTATTGATGATGGCCATTCTGACAGGCGTGAGATGGCATTTCATTGTGGTTTTAATTTGCATCATTTCTCTGATGATTAGTGATGTTGAGCATCTTTTCATATGTTCGTTAGCCATCTGTATGTCCTCTTTAGAGAAATGTCTATTCATGTCCTTTGCCCATTTTTTAATTGGTTTATTTGTTATTTTGGTACTGAGTTTTGTAAGTTACTTATAAATTTCAGATGTGTCGGTGAATATGTTCTCCCATTCCATGGGCTGTGTTTTTATTTTGTTGATGATTTCCTTTGATGTGCAAAAACTTTTTAGTTTGATGTAGTCCCATGTGCTTACTTTTTTCTTTTGTTTCCCTTGCCTGGGGAGATCTATCTGATAAAATAGTACTATAAGCAATATCCAAGATTTTGCTGCCTATGCTTTTTTCTACAATTTTTAAGTCTTTGATCCATTTTGAATTTATTCTTGTGTGTGATGTAAGCAGTCATCTGGTTTCACTTTTCTAAATGTATCTGTCCAATTTCCCCAACACCACTTATTAAATAAACTTCCTTAGTTCATTATATGTGCTTGCTTCCTCTGTCAAATATTAATTGACTTGAAAGTATGGGTTTATTTCTGGACACTGTATTGTGTTCCATTGATCTTTGTGTCTGTTTGATGCCAGTACCATGCTGTTTTGATTAATATGGCCTTATAGTATAGTTTAATACTAGGTAGTGTGATCCCTTCAACTTTGTGCTTCTTTCTCAGGATCACTGTTGTTATGCAGGGCCTTTTGTGATTCCATACAGATTTTTGAAATATTTGTTCTAGTTCTGTGAATTATGTCATTGGAACCTTGATAGAAATTGCATTGAATCTAAAGATTGTTTTGGGTAATATGGACATTTTAATGATGTTAATTCATCCTATCCTTTGTTAGATTTATTCCTATGTATTTTATTCTCTTTGTAGCACTTGTGAACGTGATTGTTTTACTTTCTGTTAGTTCATTATTGGCATATAAAAATGCAACTGATTTCTGGATACTAATTTTGTATCCTGCTACTTTGCTGAATTCATTTATCAGTTACAGTAGTTTCTTGGTGTGATCTTTGGTGTTCTCTATGTACAGTATTGTGTCATCTGCAAATAAAGACTCTTTCAGTTCTTATTTTCCAATATGGATACCTTTTATTTTTTTCTTCATGTCTGATTGCTGTGGGTAGGACTTACAGCACTATTTTCAATAAGAGAGGTGAAATTAGATATCCCTTTCTTATTCTCATCTTAAGGGGAATGTTTGTATTTTCTGCCTGTTGAGTATGATGCTAGTAGTGGGTTTGTCATCTATGGTCTTTAGTATGCTCCTAAAGGTATGTTCCTTCTATTCCTAATAGAGGTATGTTCCTTCTATTCCTACCTTGCTGAGAGTTTATCATAAATGGGTGCTGGATTTATCAAATGCTTTTTTTGCATCTATTGATATGATCATGTGGTTTTTAACCTTCATTTTGTTTATGTGGTGAATCACATTTATTGATCTGTAAATGCTGTACCAATCTTGAATTCCCAGAATAAACCTACTTGATCATGGTGTATGATTTTTTTTTTGATGCATTGCTGTATTTGGCTTGCTAATATTTTGCTGAAGATTGTAGCATCTATATTCATCAGAGACATTGGCCTATGATTTTATTTCTTTGTAATGTATCTCTCTGGTTTTGGAATTAGGATAATACTAGCCTTGTAAAATGAGTTTGAGAGCCTTCCCTGCTCTTGAATTTTATGAAATAGTTTGAGAAGGAGAGGTGTTAGTTCTTCTCAGAATGTTTGGTAAAATTCACTTGTGAAACCATCTGGTCCAGGGCTTCAGTTTGTTGGGAGTCTTTGGATCACTGCCTCAATTTCACTAAGTGTAATCTGTCTATTCACATTTTCTGGTTCTTCCTGATTTAGTTTTGGAAGATTGTATGTTTCTAGGAATTTATCCATTTCATCCAGGTTGTCCAGTTTGTTAGGATATAGTTGTTCATAATATTTTCATTGTAATTATGATGTGCCTCACTGTAGGTCTCTTCACATCCAACTTGTTTGGGACTCCCTGAGCCTTCTGAACTTGTGTGTCTTTTTCATTCATCAGATTAGGGAAGTTTTTGGTCATTAGTCCTTCAAATAGATTCTCAATTCCTTCTTCACTTTCTTCAGCCGGTATTCCCATCATATGGATATTGTTATGCTTCATGTTGTCCAAAATGTCTCTTAAGCTCTCCTCATTTTTTTTTTTTTTTTTTTTTTTTTTTTTTTTTTTTTTTTTTTTTTTTTTTTTTTTTT